>BMAO01004282.1:0-52757 GCA_019973975.1 Trichonephila clavata | reverse complement strand
ATAAGAAAATACAAATTAGTAGTTTGTCCTTTTTTTTATCAAGAGGCGAGGAGTAATTATGTTTTTCAATATAGAATTCTTAATGCTAGGGGTTAGATATCAATAATATATATATTATATATATATATATATATGTGTGTGTGTGTTGTGTGCATATAATAATCCCACTAATATAATCTTTTAAATATCTTTTAATTGCCAATGGTCCATCCCTTCAGGACCAACGTTTTAGTAATAAGTTAACCCACCGCCTAACGAGAATATTTTAAACTACATCTAGCTACCCACTCAGATCATGTTATTTGAGCCGCCTATAAATAGCGAGATTCCTGGGGACCGCTCTCTTTCGCTTCTGTATTTTGTCTGCGTAAATATGTAGCCGGCTGCTGTGTGTTTGTGTGTGCTTATATGTGTCGTCCTGTAATGTCTTATGTGTTCAAGATGGATAATAAACAAGTTTTAATCAATCACCGGATGCCTCGTCAATATCATCCAAAGGACATCCCAAATGTGTTCTATGGATTGAGATCTGGTGAGTTAGGCGGCCAGGACATTAACTGGAATTCAGCATCATGTTCCTGGAATCATGTTCCATCAGCATCATGTTTCCTGGAATCTGTTCCATCAGCATCATGTTCCTCCAACACAATTTTAGCCTGTGAAACGTTGTCCTGTTGGAACATTCCATTTCCAGCTGCAAAAACAGAGGACATGTAAGGGTGGAACTGGTCGGCAATGATGTTCAGATACCCTGTAGCATTCATGGTCTGCTCTACCACAACCACGGGTCCCAGAGGACACCTAGAGAACGTCCCCCAAAGCATAATACCGCCACCCGGCCTGTGTATGGCCTACTGTACTTTGAGGAGCAACAGTTCCCCTGGAAGACGGCATATCCTGACACGACCATCAGCGTGATGAATGACAAATCGTGATTCATCGACCAGGCAACTCTCTCCCACTGATCCATGACCAGTTGCGATGTTCCAGGCCCAGCGCAGGCGCAGTTGGTAATGACGCTTGGTCAGCAAAGGCACACGAGTGCGATGTTTGCTGCGTAGCCCCATATCAACAGTGTCCGCTGAACAGTGTGCTCCGATACTATTCTACTTCGCTCTGCATTGTATTGGGCTGTCAGCTGAGCCACTGTCTTGCTCCGCTTTTGCTTCACCATGCGAGACAGTCTCCGACGACCTTTTTCTTTGATAGCGTGTGGACGTCCAACACCGTGTCGTCTACTGCTGGTTTCCCCGTCATTCATCCACTTTGCATAAGTACTAACAACTGTAGAATCGCGAACAACCCACGATTCGTGCAATTTCGAAAATACTTGTTCCGAGCCTTCGAGCCATTACAATCTGCCCTCTATTAAAGTCGCTTAGATCCGCAACCTTTCCCAACACACGCAGAAGTAAGTGAAAGAATGATTCTTCAGACTTTCCAGCAGAAGTTAAATACCACTTCCTCCTCATCACGAGCCTTCCACGTTATCCAGGCGAGTTCATTGCAAAATGTAGGAGTGGTCATAATGTTTTGGCTTTTGAGTATGTGTATATATATATAAACACAGTATATGTTTATAAAACATCGTGAAATACCCAGCAAAGCGGGTGGGTAACGGCTATTAATTTATATTGTTATGATTTTACTTTGTGGTTAGAAATAAATCGAGAGATATATGTTAATCATTCAGATTATAGTACTTCAAATTGCTTAAAAAGTATGAAAGAAACCGTGTTAAATGGTAAATTTATTTGTGTGAGAAGGATTTATTGCACGCGGAACTAGCATCAATGATGCACTTTTTGGAATAACTTTGTTTTTGGAAATAATTCTAGAAGTTTAAAAATTTATATAATGTGTGTGATATTTTTTAATTATTACTAATAAAGATACATATTTCATAATATTTTGATACTTTTTGAAAATTATTCTAGATGTTTAAATACTCGTATAATGTGATATTTTTAATTATTATTTATTAGGATACATATTTCATAATATTTTGATACTTTTTGAAAATTATTCTAGATGTTTAAATACTCGTATAATGTGATATTTTTTAGTTATTGTTTATTAGGAAACATAGTTCTCAATATTTTTACTATCTATAAAACTGATTTTTATATAAACATTTCTGTTAAGTAAGAATAAAGATGGATTTTTTGTTATCATCTGTAGTCATTTTAGGGCCTCGGTATCCAAATGTTTCCAATCACAAACTCATGGCACATTTTAAGAACGGGTTCAAGTCCTAATGGCTCTAAATACCCCCCCCCCTTGTCCAGGGGCTGAGGTACGTTCAACGTCCAGATACTCTAAGTCCTCACGTTGATGTATTGTGGAAGTTTAGAGGGCGTAATCAAGGCGTAATCCTCATCACTTGGCTTTGTTTCAAAATTAAGAGTTCCTTCGTCAACGGCCTTAGTGTAGTTTCAAAGTTCGACGTTATTTATCGCTCATTTCTTAATCAATATCACACACTTCATAAAAATACTTTGGTAAAGTATTTTTTGATATTCCTTTCTAAATATTTTCAATTGAATTAATAGAATTTTTAGAATGGTTGCATGTTTAAGAACCAGTGAATTGAAAAGAAATCCACAGGAGTCAACATCAACGATGGCAAATTACACTATTGACACTCTATAAACAGAAATTATCAATAATAAACAATATACGAGAATTTCTATCGGTGGCTTTATTAAAATATTGTTACGAATTTTGTATAAAATAATGTAAATAATTTGTATTTGGATGTGCAATGCCTTTATATTACTCTATGCTATATTTATTTCATGATAAAATTGTAATATTCACAAGCAACGTCGTCCCTAACGTTATAATGGCGATTCAATGGGAACTTGGCGAAATCTTGGCGATATAGGCAAGTTAGCATCATTTTTGGCGACCAATTTGGCGATATTGGCGACAATGTTGTCGAGTTCGGGACTTTCTGGATTCTTCTAGAAATTAGTAAAGAAATTCACTAATTTCACGATCTGTGGCGCGAGCGCATCTTTCCAGAAATTTCGGCCTTGTCCATAAATAGAGAGAGATCCGCCGCTACGGTCAGTCTGATTTCAACCCACGAGTAGTAAGCATTGTTTTGATTAGCGATTAGTAGACTTGCCTTGAACTTAATCAGCTCGGCTGTGCTTGTGAATAATCATTTACAAACGTGTATTTTAGACACTGTTTATTGTGTCTGAGTGCTGTTGAAGGTGTGAAATCCTTCTGTTATTTATTTTGTGAACTTTGCTGTTGAATCCTGTATTTGTAAGGATTGATTCACACCAATAAATACACATCGCTCGCAAAGAACTGTTTTGTTGCTTACGACTGCTTTTGCATAAAATTCTCGAACCCCGATCTACGTAACAATATTTATACTTCAATAAAAAAAGGCGAAAGCATCGTGATAATTATTTAGCATTTAGCTTTTCTTAGACGAGAAATTAAGCTGGACTGCGTAATGAGCATGGAGCGATAATCATGAACAATATCTTAAATACTGCTAACTAAAAAAATGTATATGAATGCGGGTTTGTGATCAGGAGTTTTTAAAGTCTCATCATCCACATCTTCACAAAATGTTAAGGTATATTTTCAACGCAAACGTAAAGGACTAAATAAAAAAAAATCACCCTCAAAATATTTGCATTCCAACAAAAAAACTTTTCTTAAGGTTTCTTTTTGTGTCAATTATCGATTCATACTTATTCGTATTCATAGGGTGGCGTCTACGTAAGTGAAACCTTTTTGCTACGATTTTGAACGCAACTATACTGTGTTCTGGTTATCTAAATATAGTAGTTATTAGATCTTTCGTTAATTTCAAGTGTACACGCGTTTTTCTTAAGTTAAATATTTAATTCTTCTAAATTTACGCCAGTTTATTTGTATTCTGCTATAGTCTTAGGCGTGAATAAAATCACGCAAAACAGGCTATAGACTGAATGTAGATTTTATTCAAGATGACCACCTCGCACCTCACGAAATATGAAGAATAAAAAAACATATTACTGAAATTTGATGAAGCAACTGAGAACTGTAGAATTACTACAACCATTTAAAACGATTTAAAAAGTGGAATAAGAAGAGATTCCCTTTATTTTCCAAGTAAAACGAAGCAGAAAAGAGAAGAGAGAAGCTGAATGTGAGGAATTTTAAAAATGTCGATAGAAAAAGAAATTAAAATAAGCGAAAGCAGTAAAAAAATTAAAAATTAATAAATAAATCATTTGAGAATGAAAAAAGATTTAAATACTAAAAAAAGCGACTTTATTATGAGAAGTGAAAAAAAAAATAGGAAGTCATTTATTAAAAATAAAACAGTAGAAATTAGCTATTTAACCATTAAAAAAGAATTCTGCATGACAGATTTGTCCTTATATCTGTTGGAATTCACCCCATAAGATTCACAGCAAAAAACTCGACCACGCAATTTATTACTTTTTTGAGAAAAATTGTTGAGTCCTTAACAGATTTATCACATTCGCATTGAGCGAAATCAGTAAAATCTTAACTAAGTTACGAAAAAAGGAATTCAATCCTTAAAAAAAATGAAATTGACCAAAAGAGCGAAGTCTAAATTTTGGTATATTACTATTTCGAGTATGCCAAGGAACCTTAAAAGCTTGAAGATTTGAAGTAACTTCTCATTGTACGGATTTAAATATTTTGGTTCTATTTAATTAGATAATTAGCATATACAGCTTTTAATAGCTGAATAACTTTTACTTAAAAATATGTTGATGAAGTAATAAAATATACCACTACTGAGATACATCAAAAACTATTTTTTTCAGTTAAAACTGCCTAAGAATAACTAAAAACAAGTTCAAACTCACTAATAATGTACGATAGCGATTCGATTATATCATCTAAGGTTTTCTGAGTACAAACGGTAGAATCTGATATTTTTATGATATTAATATAGCTTTACCTTATTTTAGGAAACCGTCGTTGCTCAGGAAGCTCACGTTTTGATTGTATCCATTTACCTCTACCCTGTCTTTGAAGACCATCCTCATTTAGGATGCTGACCCATAGCTTTACCGTGTTTTTTGAGAGAGTCCTCATTTAGGACGCTAACTCACAGCTTTACCCTGTCTTTAGAGACCGTCCTCATTTAGGGTGCTGACTCATAGCATTACTCTGTCTTGGAAACTGTCCTCACTTGGGAAGCTCAAGTTTATATTCAATCCGTATACCTTTACCTTGTCTTTGGACACCATCATTCATTACAGATACCGACGCACAGCTTTACTATTTATGTCTTAGGAAACCATTCTTGCTTAGGATACTGGCACATAGCTTTATTTTGTCTACATACGCCGTCTTCATTTAGAAAGCTGACGTATTTATTGTATCTAGAAAGCATTACTCTGCTTCTGCCCACCGTCTTCACTTAAGAAGCTGACGTTTTTATAGCATTGAAATCGCTTTACTTTGTCTTCGGATATGTTATTGTCTTCTAATTGAATTACTTTTTGTTCATTAAATAAAAATATGCTCATATTATCTTTCAGTAAATAAATTGTTATGATTTACTGCAGTAGCCACGTTTGATAAAAAGATCAAAGCGTTAATGTCCTATAATAATCCATTTCTTAATTTTAAATCATTTTCAACTAGTAATTTACCAATTATTAATTCCTAATTAAAATAAAAAAATATATATCTCACCAAAATATTATCGTTAAGAAGTGTCTGGAGTAAAATTGCAACAGTGCCTTTTTTCCCTTCAATTATAAAAGCATCTTAAGTATTTATAAAAACACACATGTATTAATCCCAGTAAAAATTTCTTCATTTTTGACTCTTCCAACTAATTTCATAGAATATAGAATGTGACTGCAGAAAACTTTAACAGGGTTAGACTTTGCCATTTTGTGCAAAAAAAATGCCGCCTTATATATGCATAAAAATATTTCTGTCAGAAAATATGCAAGGGAAGGTGGCACTTGGAGCCCAAATAATATTATTAACGACTAAATTACGTAAATATTTAGAAAGATATACTGTGATTTTCTTATGTATATAAAATGCATATATAACATGTTGATCTACTTTAAGTATTTTTTAAAATATATTCTTCGAAGTATACAACAGAGTTTCAAGCCTAAGCTGCTAAACCGATTTTAAAAATTCTTTCACCAATGGAAAGATAAATTTTCAGGGAGTAACATAGGGTATATTTTATTCCCCTATGCTTACGGGAACGGAAACTATACGGGTGAACATCAAATTATACGCCAAGCTGAACTAATTAAATCGTTGTTTTGGTTAAAGGCGACCGATGCTCCCCACGAGACATAGTTTTACGCGCACATGATAATACGCTGACACGTGTCATAAGTTTTTTATACGATAGCTCACCGTTCAATTAAAGTAGGTCATCAGCTGTTTCGGATGCACTTTTGAAAATAATAAATGAGAACTTCATAAACGAAAAGCAATTCAAGAAACAAAAAATTTATGAGTTTTACGGTTAGTTTTAATCCTATTTTTTTATTTATTTACATTTTTCTGTCACATTAAAGCAATAGTTATCCTAATCCTAATAATATTATAAATGCGAATGTGAGTTTGTTTGTTTGTTACGCTTTCCCGCCTAAACCACTAAACCAATTTTAAAAATACTTTCACCGATGGAAAGCCACATTATCAGCGAGTATTTTATCCCATATTCGTACGGGAACTACGCAGTTGAAACCATGGGCACTGCTTAACCCCGCCAAGTTGGCGCAAAATTATGCATGTACCGGAAAATTTTATAACGCCAAGTTGGCTAAAAACTTCTCTATTAAGACAATCCCAGAAATTTTAATACAAATTGCTACCCCCTATAAGGTTTTCACACAATGATTATGAAAAAGCTACATGATTTTTGATTGATTAGTCCGTGACGAGTCGACGGAAATGATTTCGGTAATGAAATTTGTCGAGAATTTTCTACGTCGATTTAATAGCATTGCAATATCAAATAACAGAACTAATCTCTCAATTAACTCCAGATCAAAGTGACGTTTTCCATCAAGTGTTACATAAAACTGAATCAGGTAGTAGTGTACTCTAATTTTTGCTCGACGCCTCTGGAGGAACCCGAAAAACGTTTTTGCTAAAATTATCATAAATGCAAAAAATCACCAAAAAAACACCATAAGATAGCAGTTGTTGTGTCTTCTTCCGGTATAGCCGCGACACTACTGACCGTTAGTCGTAATGCACATTTCTTTTTAAAATTACCGTTGAATCTTGCACATGAAGATTCACTCATCTGCAATTTCAGCAAAAATAGCTCTCGAGTCAGGATCATTCGACAATGTAAGCTTTTAGTGTGGGATGAAAGTACGATGCCTCACAAGAAAGCTATAGAAATAGTAAATCGGACTCTTCAGGATTTACGAGATAGTACAGATGTTATAGGAGGAATGGTAGCTTTATTATATATTGGCTGATGAATTTTGAAAAACTCTTCCAGTAATCCAGAGGGAGTACACCGGCAGATGAAATCAGTCTCTATTAAATCATCAAGCTTATTTGTGAAAGTTGAAAAATTAATTCTAAAAAAGAATACGAGAGTGAATCTTCATAACTATGTAGATTCGGGACTGTATAAGAGAGAGGCTATTGAAAATCGATGATGGATGTTTGGACGCAGATGCCGAAGGTTATATTTTACTTTCTGGAGAATGTTGTAATTTAGATGTGAATGATGTAGATCTTATTGCTCAAGTTTGCCCGGGCTTGCAACAAAATTTAAATTGTTATCAGTGGTTGTGCGCAAGATAAATATTGGCGCCTTACAATGACATTCAAACGGAGTCCGCGTGAGATGGTTCTGTCGGCTGTTTGAGGGCTCGTTAGCAGTGGGAAAAAACGCCACCAACTACTATGGCGATGTCTTAGCTGTCTGTGAAGCTGCAATGCAATTACTAGCTGCTGGACTAGCTCCTGCAAAAGTACTCTTCTTCATAGACTCCCAAACTGAAATTTTAGCTTTAAGCAGCAATACACCACCTGATTGCCTTAACACAATTCAGTGTCGAACTAAAATTGCGGAGCTAATCTCATATGGCTGGACTGTGGCCTTACAGTGGGCCTCAAGTTATGTTGGAATTCCCGGCAATGAGAGGGTCGACCAAAAAGCCAAGCAGGGAGCCGAGTCGTCTCAGCCAGAAGTCCCCTTGACTCTCAGAAGAGCAAAGCTCATTATTTCCACATTCATTGACACCCCCCCCCAAAAAACAAGAGTCTTGAAAAGCCTTGGGAAACTCTGGCCACTGTGGGTCCAATCCCGAGGCACCTGGAGAGAGCCGAGGCTGTTGCCCGCTTTCGCCTAACCATCGGACATGACGTTTTGGGAGCACACCTCCACTGCCTTGGCTGCTGATGAGGGTCTATCCACTCTGCAGCTATTCCAGAATGGATGGCGACAACCTGCTCCAATGCACTGGACTTGATGAATACCCGACTGACGACATCGTCAGTCGGTACTGGGAGGCTCGGCGTTCAAATGGTCAAGGAGCCAAGCACGGGGGTTTTATAAATAAATACAGTGACGTTGACAATAAAATAATCACTGAAATTTTAAAAGATGTGCGGGGAGAAATGAAGAAATATTTATTAATCAATAGAATCATGGATACTGAACAAAGTACTTCATATCCCACGGAGTTCTTAAATTCGCTTGAACTTTCGGGTGTACTCTCACATAAACTTCAATTAAAACTAAATGTACCAGTTACGCTTATGCAAAATCTCTATCCTCCTCGACTATGTAATAGAACGAGGCTCCGGATGACAAAATTGAAACAGAATATATTTGGCGCAACAACTTTAACTGTTGTCGGGAAAGGGGAAGTGTTATCATACCTTTCAAATTCCAATTATCCTCACTGACCTACTGTTTCAATTCAAAAAAGTTTAATTTCCAATCAAATTCAGTTTTGATGTTACTATTAACAAAGCACAAGGGAAAACTTTGCGGGTAACTGGGGTGCATTTGGAAAAGTCATGCTTTTCCCATGGCCAGCTATATGTAGCCGTTTCGAGAGCTTCCAATGCCCGAAATGTTCACAAATTTGTGGCGGAAGAACAAATAATATATAGTATAAAGTAGCCTCCTAGAATAATATTCTGTTTTGAGCTATTTTAAAGAGGAATTATTTATTAAGCATAGATACTTTAAACTTTTTAAAATATTAAAAGTCTAAGTTATTGAATTTTTGTGTTGTTAATTATTATAATAAAGTATGTTTTCAGTTTTATAAACTATGCTCAGTTTTAGAATTTTTAAATTTTAATGCTCCCAGTCAAGCATTAAAAATATCAAATTATTTTATTTACTTTCTAATGACAATGATTATATAACTTTGACAGAGTTATTTAACTACACCAACGTGAGCGAAGCCGCGGGTAAAAGCTAGTATACTAATAAATAATACTTCCCAATTTATACATTGTATGTAATTTTTGTTGCTTCTGGTTCATTCACAAACACTCCATTGCCATTTGGACCAAACACATAACATTTTTTAACCCTACTAAAATTTTTTAAATCGTCAAAGCACACTTTTTTTACTTGTTAAGCCAATTAAATTTAAAGATGTTTAGTTTTAAAAATATTAAGTTAAAAGTTTTTAAACTGAAATCTGGTGCAAATGGGCATTAGTGACCCACGATCTAGTACTAAAAAAATATGAACAAAATTTAACCTACGTCTCAAAAAGGTTCGCCATCCTAGATATAGATAGTCGACGCATCATGAAATTAAGAAAATTAGAATATAGATGTATTTGGTTATATACTTCTATAACATCTAGGGTTCATTCACAGTAATCAGCGAGCAACGAAGAGCTACAGATAAGAGGCCTTTGCGTGAGGTGAACAAAGGCCTCTTATTGGCTACAACTTTGCCATTTGCTGTTAACTACCTCGGTGTGAATGAGTCTTTAGAATTCTTCTGTGCCTAAGATTATAGACATCAATATCACTAATGGTATCGATAGCAACGATGATATCGGTAATGTTCGTATCGTTTTCTAATTATTAATGACGAGGATTAAGCGAGAGGCTGATCAACGAAAGGGAAGAGCGGGTATAAATTTTGAAAAAAAATCATTGAATTCTGTCAGTTCCCGGCATACGAAGCGCTATCTGTGTAATTAAGAGAGTAGTGTGTTATTGTGTCTGTAGTAATGTATGTATGGACTGTGTTTGCGCAATCCCAATTGCGCTGCCTGAACTGCGCATGCCCTGCAATTCCGATGTAAATATAAAAAAAAAGTTATGAGTAATTAATAAACGCCAGTCCACAAGAAAACTGTGGCGTGATTGTGTCATGAGCAATTAGTGTTATTGTGTTAGAGACTCTTAAGTCCATTTAAGTGTGAAGTTATCGACAAATTCAGTTAACGTGGAGATATTTCTCTATTTGAGCAATAAAATTTAAGCACTTATTTGATACGGATGTGCTAATTTCTTTAAATTTGATGTTGTAATTTGAATCAGTCTCATGATTATTCTAAAGATGGTAGCAATGATGTATGGGTTTTTACTGGATGTGGAAAGTAGCGTTCAAATTAATGTTCTGACCTAATCGAAAAGATTAAAAAGATCGTCATCTTGGATTTTGAGAGAAATTTACAGTGATTAAGATAGAATTGATTTATGGACAAAAATTGATATTCAGAAGCGCTCAGTAAACAAACAAATACCTTTTTTTCTCAAGGCAAAAAACACATGCCCCAGGTCATTCAGCTCTTTACAGCTATTATGCTGTTCAGAGGGTTAAGTTTATATGAGAATACTAAAAGAACTGAAAATTTTGCTGAGGGAGTGATCCAAGTGATCGGAATTTTCTTGTTTCTATTTACTCTATATCCTTTTTGAAAGTCGTAAATGCTCAATACTAATGTATATTATTTATTGTATTGTTTTTCTTCATTATGTGTCAAAATAGAAGGGAAACATTGTCATCTAGTGCGAGAAAATTATCTTACGTTGATGTAGTGTAGAAGTTTAGAGAGTGGGTGCTATAACCCATGTATCATCGTCACTTGATCTCGGTTCAGCAAAAATACGCGATCCGTCGTCAGTACCCCTCGTGTTGCTTCGAAGCGCTACGTGTATGAACTATAAAAAAAATCTATTTATCTTAAGTAACGGAGTCAATGCATAAATTAGATTGATTGATTTCTGGATGAAATGTGTCAATGCGTAAATCAGACTCATTGATTGATTGTGTTTTAACGTTGATTTTAGAAGGAACACGAGGGCTGTTGGTGACATATTTCTTAATTTTTAATCAGTGTCAAAGGACAATCACAGCTCCCTACTGGCAACCCCCTTTTCAAACTTATACTACTAGAGTCACAAAGTTCCCGGAATGGTCCCCTACATTCACGAAGGTATTTATTGAAGGAAAAATATCTCTTTCGTGGGTTGGCAACCCTCATTAGGAAAACACACAGCAATATATAATTCATTTCCTGTACTGGTGAAGTTAAGTGTAGATCATTTCTGACAAAGCGAATTTCACTTTCGTCAGATTTCGCAATGTCGTCTTTGGAGCCTCGTGCAAACATCAAATTCTGCTTTTTGCTCAAGAAATCACACCTGAGACGCTCGAGATGCCGAAGAAAGCATATGGAAACGATTCCAGCTCCAGAGGATTTTCATCTGTTTCGATAGCTCAAAATGAAATTGAAAGGTCATCGTTTTGTGGATTCAGATAAAGTGATCCAAAACGAGACGAAACTTCTCAAAAAAATGGATTCCAGGAGACTTCTAAGCAGTTATACGAACGCTGGAACCAGTTTTTGGACGCAGGAGGGCAGTGATTTGAAGTGCAATAAGATTAAATTTTTGTTCTACTTTTGACCTATCCAAGAATTTTTTGATCCTACCATGTATACCAAACCAGCGTAGAGGCTTTTAGTTCCAATATATTTAGAGTGCATGAACCTCCTACCCCTTAACACGTTGGGTCTTTTAGAGAAAAATTAGGTCTTGAACCTTCCACTGCAATTACACAGAAACAATAATAGACACGTGATTTTAATATCAGATTCCACCATCATTTTAAAAAGTGAGTGTCCGAGGAATAATTTTGAGTGATCCGGAATCTAAAAATTTAATTAAATGAAAATCTAATTGAAGTTTCTTACAGGCAAATTAGTGAAATAATTTTGAAGGATAACAAAAGTTATCCTTCATATATATATATATATCCTTCGTATATAGTTATCCTTCGTTATATATGAACACACAAGTATACAAAAACAAAATATTTTTACTTAACTTTGATAAATCAGCTGGAGTTTTAAAAATGAATAATTCTATTGCAATGCCTAATTAGCGATTCTAAATAAATTTTTAATGAGAACGCTTTTTAAACACGTCTTGACATTAGGACTCTTAAGAATTAATATTGGGATTTTTTTTTATTTTAGGAGTTACAACGAAAAGGAAAAGTTTATGGTAAAAAATTCCGAAGAAGGTTCTGTAATAGAAATAAATCCTTAGAAGTTTTTGCAGTATAAATAAATATTTATACTGCTTGTATAAATGAAACAAATAGAAATTTCTAATATTAAAATTAAATCATTGCCAAATCCTGTGAAAAATGAAACTCTTTCCTATAATTTATACAAAAATCATGCATAAATGATTATAAAGTGTTTAGTTTCAACGAGAAAATATTTTAAATATTTCACTGAATTATTTTCAAAAATTTGAAAACTAAAATTTTAATTCATTTTATTCATATTTCTACCATGGTTTTCTAATTTAATACTATACGATACTCATTATTTGTTTGTACAAGAAGAAAAGCTAAAAACTGTGATACCGTTGTTGCTTGCTTTCATCTGATTAGTAAAAAAATTTGGAGTCGAAATGCGAGAATTCTAATCCATCCTTTATTTCCTTCATAACAATTTAAAACTAATAGGTGTTTTACTACTTTTTAAGGAAATGACTATATTTTTTGTAGCTAAATATTCATTATGGTACATATGTTAATATAAAATGAAAATGACAAATTTTAAAGTTTAATGTTTAAATTTGCAGCATGTTCATAAAATCCTTATTGATCATATTTTATTTAATCTTCTTACAAATTTCATTCATCCTTCTACTCTAGATAAGTGGTCTCTAACCCTCGGGATGCTGACCGGTACCAGTCCGCATATCAAATAGTACCTAGCCGTCCTAGAAAAATTATTTCTATTTTATTTACTGTGGTGTATTTGTCTCGAGTTTGTGTGACTTTTTATAGAAATCCCTTTATATACTATATTAAATCAGTTTATATTCATTTTTTGGTGTATCTGTATTTTATTTTGAAGGAATGTTTAAGTACAACTAATTTAAAGTTATTAAACCAAAATAATCGAAAATATCAACGGACAAGGAGTTAAGTCACCTTGTCCGGGCTTTTGTAGCTTCTGTAAAATTTTTTTTTTTTTGCTTTTTTATAGTACTGATGCAGATTTGTGTTATTATTTCTTTTCAGCTCAATAGTAGTACATTTAGAGGAGTGGTACAGTACACTACTTTCTGTTAGTAAAAAGTTCATTAGTTGCATTATTGTAAAATACAACATGTGAAAAACGCACTAATATTACTTGGCCATGCCAATGATTGATATCTTGTTTAATATATTGCGTGATTTATTTTTGATAGCATTTTTCATATTTATATTCTAGTTAAAATTCTTTAAAAGTATTTTTTACATTTTAGAGATAACTATCATTTCACTTTAATGATGTTCGGTGCAAAAATTAAGCTTTATATTAAAAAAGAAAACGCTTTCTTTTTAGCTATAAATTAACTACAAACTAATATTCAATTCCTTTATTAATTAAAAAAATATATTTATGTTTTTATTATTTGCATTTAGAACGAATTTTGTGTTCTTGTAATTTTTCTCTAAACGGAATCACCCCAAATTGGTCACGAAGCGAATTTCATCTTATTCAAGGCTTTTTTTCAGTTTTAGAATTCGTTTTTACTTTGATTGTGTAATTTTGATTGATTCAAACATTTATAACAGTCTTCTCTCTATTCATTGCAATAGTAAAACAAAAATATTAAATTGTTCAGAATTGCGTTTTTAAAAACTGTCCGAATTACTTAAAAAAAATTCAATATTCTTTTTATTTATTTATTACGGCACATTACACGAATACTATGCCAGTCCATTTAAGGTGATTCTAATTGTTAATGGAGAACTATAATACTTTAATTGTTTTAAAGCTTTGTTTCATTGGTTACGGTTTTCACGTTTCCTTAGCTATAATCATAATTCAGTTTAAAGTATTTATTTCTCTTATACTGTTTTGATCAGTGAGACTTATTTCATTTTTCAAGTGTTGAGATGTCAATTGGTCTTCTTAAAAATTATTATATTTATATAGATTCTTGGTTTTCTGGCTTAAGTATGTAGATTAATGTTTTTACATCGTATTGTGTACTGGAAAATACCTTATAGAATTTTAAGTATTAATCATTAAGTTTTATGTTTATAATCTTATTGTATTTTCAGAAAATTATTCTTATACTATTTTCTCTTTCTTTCAGTTAAATTGAATAGGAAAATACAGGGGAAGGTTGGCTGGCCTGAAAACTATATTTAACTTTACAATGTCAGTTCCTAAGGCTTTTTGCTATTATGCTACAGTGGGCATCCTGTTTTTATGTATGCTGATTTGTTATGTTTATATTTCTTGTGCATTTTTATTTATTGTTTATCTTAATAAGAGTCTTAGATTAACAATAGTTTATTGATCCCCAATAATTTATTATGGTTATTGATCCCCCTTCCACACACACGTCGTATGGTTAGAAAAATTGTGAACTTAACTCGGAAACGGAGTTGTACCTGTATCTACTGAAGAACTATCGTGTATTGGGTTTGATGCACGTTAAATTGCTAAAGGCTTGAAGTTCTTATATTGGCGGGGTGTATAAATTAGAAGATTAGGGTGGATTTCATCCATTTCACGTGATTCAGATTGATATTATAAGGTCCGTTCACAATATCCTATATAAAATTATCTTCTCGAAGGGTCGGTTCACAGCTCAAAACCCTTCGGGTGAGCTCGGTTTTCCCTAGTAAGTAAAATAATATCCTACATATTATTTCGAAGTGAAACATTAAAATAATAATCAAGACATTATATAATATAAAAATGGAAAATTAATCGACAATTGCCATAATTTACTACCCTAAGGGTTGATGGAGTAATTTTTATATATACCCACACATCGTACGGGCTACAGGAAGCTGGTCACAACCGGTTTTCCCGTACGCTGTACGGGTACTGATATTTAGTTCTTTCTACTTTTGATTTGCTCATATTTTTAACTCTTATAGTGAGATTATTAGTGCTAGTGTGTGTGTGTGTGTGTGTGTGTTTTTAAGAGATTCAGTTTGTCCTTGGTACTTCTTCTATGAAATACTTCTCAACCGGGATTTTCTATGTGGTGAAGGCAAGAATTTAGAATCTTGAAACTATTTGATAAAGAACAGAGATTGGCATATCTTCATTGCTTGAAAATGAATGAAGATGGAAATATATATATATATATATATATATATATATATATATAATCCAAAAAACGCTGATATTATGTGTATTCCCATTGCAATGTAAGATTTAAGATTACATCATACTTCAAATTGTGTGTGCATATGCACACACACACAAAATCCTCAACATTTTGAAAACAACCGTTCAGGCACAACCATGAAAATTTTTGTAAATATAAAAGAAATTCTTTTAAGATGAATAGAGCATTTTTCATAGCATGCAGTCTGTACGTATAAAAAAAGCATTTTTTTTTTTGTGTTCCCCAATTATAAAGTAAAATATAGTGTGGAAACTTTAATATTGAAATAAAACTCTTTCCTTTTCGCATTCTGTTAAAAGTATTATGTTTATTTAAATGCAATAAAAAATGTCCTTTTTTGGGAACATCTTGTTAAAAAAATTCACCGATTTAGGGGGTTAAGAAGCAATAAGGAAAGCCTTTCGTTTCTGGGTTTAATGAATAAAAAAGCTGTCAAAAATCGCAAATATTTTTCAATGATTATTTTAGTTTATAGCAGAGATAAAGAAAAGTGTCTGGAATTTAAAAGAATTATGAATGAAATATTCTGCTTTTTTATGATTTTATTTCGAATAGAAAACAACCTTATAATGCACAAGTCTCTTCTTTCATTACTTTTTCTTCTATTCATTGTTGTCCCAAATCCATTTCGAGGAAAATGAACTGAAGTTATACGAAGAATTCCGTATCATTAGTCAGAAATTTTGTCAGAACTATATTACAACAACATTGCAAAATTAATATGAAAAATACGATTGACAAATATTTACAATCCAATTATAAGACGTCGTGGAAAAGAGAAGAAAGAATTTCCCCGTACCTCCGGGAATGGAGGCGCATTATTAATTCCATCATCATGAAATATCGAAGGGAAATTGAATCAAATATTTAGAAACGGCCTTCTTACGTATTCGGGTACTGTCAACAAAAAGCGAAGTTGACTGAGACGGAGTTTTATCATTTATTCTTATTACACAGTTTTTAAAAAATACTCCTGGTACAAAATATTCTTACCAATATAACAATCTGGATAATATCTTTAGTTCTATAAGCATTTTGATCGACAATCGATCTGTTTTAATACAGAAACCAAATGAAAACAAAAGTCAAAGAACTTGCATTATTTAATTTACGTAATAAGGAGCTTAATTTTACAGAGAAGAATGGATGAAAAGTTAAAATCTTGAAAGATGGGATCTTGAACTTTTTTTCAGATCGTGTATCAACGCTGTAGGAAACGACACAAGGGCTTATTGGAGACAGATATTGTAATTCTGTAAGCCGCCGTCAAATGACGAGATCTATTTAGCACCCCTCTCCAATCTTTCATACCAAACTAAGGTGATGATTTTGAGCTTCAACATAGACTTATTGTGTGCCCTAGCTTCTCAACAAAACAGACCTCTAGTGGCATCAGGACTTGAATCAATGATTCTTTGGAAATAATATCGCCCACAGTTCGAAACTAGGATCACTCAGTTATATCAGCCTGTTGAAAAGTATTTGTTATGTTTTGTACAGTTCTAGAGTTTTTAAAGTCTCTATGATTGTACAGATAATTTATAGTACGTCTTATTTCCGTCTTAATCTAAGAACACTTTTATTTCACTCACAAAAAGGATAAGAAGAGAATTAGTTCTTTTTTAAATAGACCAAACATTTTCTTTCTGTCGTTTAAGGGTTGAGTCAATTGAGTTCATCTTTCCATTCGAATGAAGAACAGGTCTACTTAAAAGTGTCGAATGGGACAGTTTTTTACCTCGAGCTCGAACCTTAAGACGACATAAGCCAGGGATGGAGAACCAATGGCGGGTGTGCCATTGATGGCACATGGCATAATATTTTGGGCAAGCCATCGAAAAAAAACGGTTTGCATTTTATTTCAAAATATTTCCGTAATTAATTCGTCAATGAAGGAATTTTCAGCGAGATTTTCTCAGTTCAAAGAATTATCAGAGACGCTCAAATTTATTATGTTCCCTGGCGTGACTTCATTTGGTAAACTGAACTTGTCCTAATTCAATTGGCTGGAAGTTCAAGAATTTGAAATGCAATCGATTGATTTCCAGTCTATTTCAATATGGACTCAAAAACTTATTGAAACAAGAAAAAAGTTGGAATTGATGGAAATAAAAAAGAATAATAAGCAATATAAGTAAAAATGCGAGTAACGAAATTTTGGAAACACGGAAGTCAATTCCACACACATTTAACTGTTTGAAGAAGCTTGTTTACCCCACATGCTACTTTAACCATATTTTCATTTAACTATGCCTACGAGTCATTATTTTCAGATATGAATAACATTCAAGATTCGCTTAGAAACCGTTTGGCAGATGACTCCAACTTAGCATACATTCTGCTAAAAGTAACATCTTACAAACCTAATATAAGTTATTTGTCATCTAATCTGCAACAACAGAAGTCACACTAATGTTACACATAACAAAAACATTTAATTCTTTACAATGCAAAATGTATTTTTTTTGTAGCAAATAGTTTTGAGTTGTTAGTATTGTGACTGGTCTATTCGCGATATTCTTCCTATTAATCCTCTTGGGGAAACTTTGGGGCTAGCATTCACATTAATTCACAGCCTTTCAAGAAGAACACGTGATATATATGTAAATTAGTTTGACTACATAAAGTCTATATAGGTTTTGTTGATGTAAGGAGAGAAGGAGCCATGAAGCTGTTAAGTAAGTGTGCATATCGAAGTATTTCATTCACAAACCTAGCGCGCGTTAAGAAAGTAATTGCTGAGATTAAATTATTAGATTGAAGATTTAAGATAGTAGAATTAGAATTAGCTATCGGATCATTAGTGCTTGTTCTCCTTATCTATATCTGGTAGCTGGGTTTACTTAGAGTTGGTTATTAGGAACACATACAACGCTTTAGATATAACTCCTAGGTTTCTTCTTATAGTTTCACTTGTGATTGTTTAAGTGTGTGTTCAAAGACTAAATAAATCTAATTGTTATTATGGAGTTTGTTGGTGATGCTTTGTTTCCCCCCACACCTAGAGCTGCGCAGGACGGAGAGAGAGAGGGATGCCGAGTAGACCCCCACCCCCACAGTATTTAGTTTTATTATTTTTCCAACAACCACAAGTCAAAATTGTTTGGTGGCACGTCAATATCTCATTAAAAATTTCTGTAGAAAAAATGGCCCGTTGATCCATGAAGCTTTGCCACCCCTGACATAAGCTGTTCTATAAGCTTTTTACATAAATCTTAAAAAACTTTTCTATCGTTCCGAAATCGTGTTCAGGTTTAGGAAAGAACTCTTAGAGGAAAGAATTAGTGCTTTGATGGGAAAAGCTGTTCGTCTTCGGTGTAATTACATTTGGGGCTTTATTCTAAGAACGGTTTTATAAAAGTATTTGCGCATATATAATTATTGCGAAAAGTGCTGAGTACTTTACAAAATATTGATGCTATGTTATTATATTTATTTCAGCAAATATGCGTTAATTCAAAGATTTTATGTCTATGACAATATCAAATGAATCTGGATTTGATATAGTTTCTTTTTTTGTCAATAAATAAAGGCAAAAATGATATCTCAAGTCATTGAGATTACTCAAGTGATAATGATCACTGTGAAGTCATGACGTCGACACGAAATGGTACCTCCTTTTCAAAGCTTCTACACTTCGGTACCGTTAGAAATTTGATTGGATGTGTATCAGACTTTCTACTTGAAGGGGTTTTAAGGGTATCTAGATTTGAACTCGAATACTACAACAGCCAGGCTTACGACCACGACCAATCCACTACCATGGCAGCATATTGAGATAGATTTAAAGTACAAATAAGATTTATACTTTTCTACTTTCTTTTTTCGTTATCATTTGTTAGATGATAACTCCTGAGAATTCCATTTTGCCTGAATAAATTTCAGAATACGCCTGAAAAGCAGTAGCAAAGAAATAAAATTGTGGATTAAAGAGTGCTTTTAGTGGTTAGACTTGCGCCTCATATTTTCATTTATATTTGTCAGTGCCTTGAATACTATGAAGCTTATCTCTGATTCCCGAGGTTGAATAAATATATAGTGAAATTAATAATAAAATTATATAATTAAACTGATAATTTATCTTATTCTTTTTTTCTTTCTCATTCTAAAATAATTTCAAATTTGTGATAAATTTTTTTAATTTCCAATGGTGGATTACAAGACAACTGCAAACAAAATGAGAAACAGAGAATATTGACAAAAAAGAAGAAACAAAAATATAAATAAATAAATAATAAGAAAAGAAACACAAGTCCACAGTATAGTTTATAAATCACACATTGTCTTTCCTTTTAACATCTGCTCCTCATGGATCCAGAGCTGAGTGCACGGCAGTGTGCCAAATGAATGGCGTCCATTTCTTCATGAAGTCGCACAGTTTACAAAGAGGATTCTGGGCAATGTCTATCACGTTTAGATGCTTGAATAGGCAGTAGTGGCCAGTGGCGATTCGAAAATCGGCCACAGGTCTATCTCGTGAACATTTTGGAATATGAAGAAGTTTGCTAAACCACACTTTTAGATTATTCTTTTGGTTGAATTTGGACCAGAAGTGCGTTCTCTGTAGTACTGTGAATAGTCCCTATATAAATTTAAGGTATTCTGAAATAGAATGCCCAGTTTCTATTATCTATATTTATGAAAAGGAAGGGATAACGTTTTCATGACGCAGAAGTAATAAAAAGAGGATTTGTCTGAGTATTTTCCCCAACAAGGATCGTTTGTCTATCATAAAAGTTTTTCTGTGCGGGATATTAAGTACGTGAAGAATTGTCATAAAAAAGACAGTGGAGCGTCTTACAAGATGAAGGATTACTGGCAATGTTCACAAAAACGCAGTACTTCGGATTTTAAATATTAATTTATTAGTGAGAGATATTGCAGTTATCCTAAATTCTGGAGCTTCTCATTTTAGATAATGGCTCAAATTTCTAGGATGAATCGAGGCGAAAATTCTCGCATTTTCTTAAGGTATCCGAACACGTTCGGAGTACTTTTTAACAAAATAGCATACTAAAACGTTATAAATGCTCTTTTAAGGCTCAATATCAATAAATCTTGCTATTTATAACTATCAAAATTTAAAATAAATACCTGGATTTTACAAAAATCACTATTATAAGTGAAATTTTAGCAATACTTTTGAAAAACTTCACAGCCGTTAAAGAAAAAAATAATAAACACATATTAGTAAAAGTATTACTAAAACAAATTAGATGCATTTATCTAGAAAATGTACTAAAATTTTAATTTTTTATTAAAATTTGAAAATTTTAGAGCTGATTGAGTAAACATTATAAGAAATGTTACATTTTTTATGAGACCATTATTTAAATAACAAGCCATAACTCAAAAAGTGATCATACAATAAGTAATATTTCAGTACATTCTCTAGAAATAACATAAATATCAGATTTAAAAAGTTTTATAGAAATACATTCGTAATATTTTGAGTTATCAGTCTCGCCAGGATAGATTTTGAGCAATTTAAATGCCCACATCTGGTAGATCAAAAACCCCTTCCGGTTTTTCTAAATTTATAAAATTGATTGTAATTTGGCCTCTAGGTAGTGTATAAACAAAACAAATTATGTTTCTTAAAGTCAAAAGATAACTATTCAATAAAATAAAAAACAAAAATATCAGTCTTGACTCAATTTGGTCATTTTCAACGTGTTCGGATACCTTAAATGTCTTCTATTTTATTTCAGTAGCATTTCATCTGCATTCTAGCTCTTATTTATGATTTAAAGCGCTAATTGATAATAATTAATCTTCTTAAAAGCATTTTACCATTTTATAGAGGTAGAGTCCTAAAAATATTTCAGTGTGAAATGTATACTTTTCGAATACCAAAATTAATGTACGAGAAAATTCCCATTTCTAACATTTCAGAAAAGCAAAACTCATTCATAATTTTGAAAAGAAAATAATTTCATGAAAATAGTATACATATTCAAAGAGATATTTTATGAAACAAATAAACAATCTGATTTTAAAAAAGTCAACGTTTTAATTACAAAAGAAAACATAGCTTCTAAGACAGTTTACAAGAAATACATTAAGTAAGCAAACTGGAAACTTTTATGAGTGTGTGAGATAGATAGTCTTAGTAACAAAAATATTTATCAAAACAAAGACTAAGAATGCAAAATACAACCGAAGCGTGAAATGGAGCAATTTCAGAAATTCTGCTTTTGATAATCAAAAAAAAAATCTCGAGTTTTTGAAGAAAAAGTACTTTAGTTATTCTACTTTTCAGATTGGTATTAAAATTAATTCAAATATAAGATAAGAAAGTCTGATCACTGTCTGATAAGAAAAAGTGATTGCTATTCTAGACACATCACATAACGAATGCCATTAAGTTTATAACAAGTTTCCCAGTGTCTAAAACTTTAAAATTAAAGAAAAAAAAGAGGGAATATGAAATATATATATATACAATAAATGAAACTATAAACAAGAAGGATATTGTATTTTTATATACGAGTTTTTGATTATGATTAATAATTAATGGCAAAGAAAAAATATTTTTTAAAATCTATATTTTAACGTATTAAATTTTATAAAGGCCGCCAGAACAAACATTTAAATAACGAGGGATAGCATATCTAGAGTTAACATTGTCATATTTTAAGTCTGCAGATCAAAGATTTCTAAATCTGTAATTTTTGTGTATAATGTTTCTCAACCCCTCAATGGGGATCAATTTTAGCAAAATAAGTTCTTAGTGGATCTCTACTCCATGAAAGGAACATACCAGTCAAATTTCAAATTTGTTGGTCTAATAGTTTAAAAACGGTAATATTTTATAACGCCCCTCATAACCTTCAACGGGTGTCAATTTTCGCAAAACTTGATCTTAGCGGATCAAGATGAGAAACATTCTTGCCAAAATATCAAGTTAGTTGATCTAATAGTTCCAGATATATCGTGATGCGAGAGTTGCTTTTTTCCTTTATATATATATATATAGATATCTATGATATTTGAAAAGTTTTCTTAATGTTTTATAACTAAATATTTCAACGCAATATTGCTTCAAAAAATCAAAAACTTAAACTGTACTATTATTCTCAATGTGAATAATAAATCAATGTTTCTCTAAAAGCATAACTAATGAGACAGACATACAATACTCATTTAAAGAAATAAAATGCAAAACAGATATTTCTAATTGAATAAAAGTACAAACGGTAATAAATTGAAGATGAAACTGATTCGTCATTAAAAGAAAGATAAAAAAATTCTATACAATACCTTACAAAGACCAGTTTTAGCCATTCAAGAAAGCGTTTTTAAAACATTTAAATCGGAATGAAGTATTTTTTCACGAATTCTCTTTTTTCCCCACAAATTCTGCTGCTCATTTTTATATGGATAAATGGGTCTTTTGCAATAACTTGTCAGATCAATGGCTTTCTAGCTTTCTCCATTGCTGCTTATTTCTTTCGACGAGATCTTTACAATCGCTTACAATTTCCTTTGACTCAATTTTTTCCGAGGCATATATCTACTTTCTTAATAATCCAGAAACAATTTTACAAATTAAGTCTTAATAGTTTTAAAGCTATCTATCATGTATTTCATGATATAAATGCTACTACAACAAAATGCATGAAAACACTCTAACTGTCGAATAATTATTTTTCAGAAATTTTATTTTACAAATCCGTCATAGAAACAAATATTAATTTAAAAGTATTTCCAAAAAATTTATTTAAGCGAAAAGATCTTATCTAATTACAGATACCAGACGACATATTTAAGAGAAAAGAATTATAATTATCTGATTATAAAGGCCAAACAATTTTTTTTAAAGAAAATATTAAATTAATTAACCAGAACACATTTTAACAGCTACTTTAACCTGAAGTGCTTCTTAAGTGATTAGTAAATAGAAGAAACAAAAACTTTAAATATTGAATAAAATAAAGTGTTTCCACATTTTTCTGTTGATAGAAAAAATAATAGGTAGTTCAGTATTACAGCAGCTCAGGCGAAATTCGTTTTATGAAGGCCTTTTGGTACTTAGTAAACTTTTGTGGAAAATATTTAGTCACCACACAGGAGTGGTTGGAATATTAAAAAACTGTTATTATTTAGCAGATTAAATATATTGTTTCGCTATCAAATAAAACTGGAGATGTGTGTTTTTGGTTAGTAAAATAAAAAAACAAACAATCACACAAGTTTCAATTTGTATTCCAGATATTTTTTAATTAACACAAAAATTAAAACAATGTGATATTATACAGAAAAATGAATAACATTTAATATAATCAAACAATAATAAGAGATTAATTAAAAGTAACATTTTATCGCACTCTGTATTGAAATCCAAAACCTTTCAATTATTTAGTTACATTAAATTTTAAATTTAAATGACATTCTATAGCCACAAAAACAAATTATTACTTTTTATTTAATTAATTACTTACAATATGGAAAAAAATTAAATACCACTGTTCTTGAATGAAAACATTGACTAAAATATTTACTTTTCTTTAAAGGGAAAATTGATGCTTTACTTTTAAACTATTTGAGTTATGTTGCTTTTCACTAAGTTTGAATTAGTACATACATACTAGTAACTATAAAACAAATTTTTGCTTCAAAGCAATTAATTATTTATATTTTAAATACTGAAATAAAATACTTTATTTTTTTGGATTTATTTGATACTGGTTAATTTGCGATGTTTTAATTTGTGGTTCTTGTCTGCAGAATTTTTTTTATAAATTACAAGTGTATTTAACTTGATTATATAAATCGTACACAATTTCTTTTAGTTTAAACTTTGAATAAAGTACTTTAATACAAATATATAATGCATATTTCATAAGCTTATAGTATTCAAGCAAGTAAAACTGTTTTAATATGAGAAAGTACCAAGAGAAGCAATAAGATTACACTTCAAAAGAGCGAATAATTTTTTTCTGTTCTCATGCAAATTTTTGAAGTGTCAGAGTATAAATAATACATTTTACTTTAGATGTGTGGAATTTTCCATGTCCATTACTGGTATAAAATATTAGATTTTATTATAATTGTTTATAAAATTCAAGTTTTCTTTTTTCGTTTTTCTCACTCGTGCGCTCACTATATACATGAATATTAAGTAGTTTATTTACGAAAAGAATAAAACTATAAAACATATAAAAATTTTAAAAAAAAGTATGAATTTTTAATGAATTTCATGCATATATAAAGCGTATAGTAAATTCTAAATCCTGAATAAAAAAATTGGTTTTTGAATCGAACAAACTAATCTCACTACTCTAAACTTTTTCCATAGCAAAATGTAATATCAACCGTCTCAAACACAAAATCCAATTTATCTCTCGTTTCGTGGAGAAAACAAGCCGTATAACTTTACATGATTATGATTTTTTTGCATAACACTCCAGGTATATTTCCTCGGAACGAAAGAAATATTTTTTGAATGCCTTGGAACAAAAAGGTGATAAAACAATGCTTTAACATTGATTTTACATTATTTGGAGATTTTTTTTTTTGTAAATACAATTGTACTCGGGAAGAAAGTTTAAAAATATGAATAATCAAAATATGAGAATCTCAATTTAAAATTTCAATTTATTCATTATTTACGAAGACAAGTTCAGATACAACTCAACTTTTGGATCTTCAAAAATATTAATAGAAATGTAAATATTTCGAAGAAGATTTGAATTCAAATTTTTCTTCAGTTGAGACAACTATGCGAACAATGATAAAAATGAATTCTTATGAAATTTAAATCGGTCGATTAGAAGAGTTTTATACCGTATTCTGACTTCCAGTTAATTAATTATGATTGATTACAAAGTATTAAAGGGAAAGAAAGTGAGTTTTTCCCTTATTTTACACGAATTGCTTTTTAATAGCACAGATAATCGAATTTGATGCTTTAGGTAACGTAAAATATATTGGTTTAAGTATTGATTGCATTTTGTACAAATCATAAGAGATTTAAAGGTGGTCAACTTTTTAATGATTCTAATATAAAGTTTCGAAAACTAGTAAGCTTTATATTACTGTTGCATATTTTTTGTTAACTTTACAAGACGTATATTTTTGAATATTTGTTAATATTTTGCAATAAAAATGTGTGTGTATTGTGTGTGTAGTTAGGCTTCCTTTTCCGAAATAACAATTAGCAATTTTCTCTTAAAATTTATATTTGAAATATATGCTTTCTGTAATGTATTTACGAAATACATATAATTTTCAATAACTGAAATATTACATTTCTGAAGGATCAAAAGTACTTTTAAAATTCTGTTTTGTTATTTTTGCTTTAAGACATAAGCTTGTGATGTGAAATTTGAATATGAAATTAGTTAAATTATTTGTTTAAACCACATTTTTTTAAATTAAAAAGCATTATATAATAAATAATTTAGGATTAAGAATTAACGTCAGAAATTAGCTTAAACTTTTTTTGATGATTTCACGTTGGGTGATAATTTAAAGTTATAGGATTAAATAAAATGTAAAAAAATAATGTCAAAAAATGTATTAATACTAATTTCATGCAACTACTCAATAACATATAAATTTACAAAAAGTTTTTGAAAATTTATATTATTTATGATTGCAATAAAGTTTATAATAATATATGATTGTGGAATTCTGAATTTTTAGCTTTCATTTTTCATTCCTAAGGTTGCGGATTCAACTCCAGCCCAAGTCGGTGGATTTTCATGATGCAGAAAATTGACAGTGGCCATGTCGTATGATTATATGGTATGTAAAAGATGCCTAGAGTGTCTGTTCAGCCTGGGTGCTCTCGGCAAAATTAAATCCTAGTACAGATTCACATCGTCAGAGCTCAGGTGCCTCCCTCTGTAGAGGAAACTGCGTGTCAAAACTACCTACGGCGATTTTTATCCGTCTATAAGGTGCCGCACTAAAAAAGAGATACCAGCTCCCGGGGAATGTCTTAGGTCTGCAATTGATAAAATACCAAAACGCAGCCCATTAGAAATAAAAAAAATACCAATTATTATTAAAAAAAAAAGAAACGAGTCTTACAGTAGTCGCATATGATGTGTAACATCTGACTTGTTATCATGGTAAATACGCAATAGTGACTTTAATCCTGAAAGAAATGAATCGGTTATGACTGGAAATAATTATATATCTTTAATGAAAATTTTATTCAATTAACACAAGGAGTAATGCAGTTTTTTATCAAAAATATTTATTATTGTTCAATTTGTGGAGTGAATGAGTATTAACGTCCCACTGTTCAGCTACACGAGGGCTTTTGGGGACGGTCCGCGTAATTCTGAACCATGGTCAAGCGACGCGGACGACACCTGAGCTGGCACCCCTCTCCTAATTACCACACCACACCAACGGGAGAACGTTTGAGCCCTCGACAGATTTTACGTGCATCGCTCCCCTACACAGCGGATCTTTAGTGGTACTAGGATCGAACTCATGACAAGCTAGCCACGATCCGATGCCTAGACCACTCGGCTACCGCGGCCGCGTTCAATTTGGGGAAGAGCGGAGACAACAGATTTATGAAAACTAAAGTATAAAACATATACTTGTGATTTCAAAGTATTTAAAAATCGTTGAAAAACGGCGTCAATAACAGTACCACTGTTAGTTGTCGAAACATTTCGATTAGTGTTCATTTCGAGCTTGAGTTCATCTTTCAGAAAAGCTATGAGCGGCTCAGCTTCTGGCAAACTGAAATTAACGTTAAAATCCCCTCTCAAAATCATGGGAAGCGAGTGATAGTTTTTTTAAAAAATAGCAGAACCACCTTTGATATACAGTAAAAGTACAAAATGCAGGAAATCTTTATTTTTTTAACTATTTGCTTCGGAGTAATGTATGCGACCACCAAAATGACAAGACTTGCTGGTATGTGCGGTAGTCGGGTGTCTTTTAATTGCTACTACAGTTGGACCCCCAAGCGAGGGTAGCGAAGAGACACCGTCAAGCGCATGCTTAAAAATTAGAAATATTAGAGAAAATCAAAAATACCTTTACTTAATTAGTTAGTTTTTTTAATCGAGAAATCTTTTTTAATCACAATTAAAAATATTATATTGACATCGACAGGAATTAACCTCAAAGTATGGAAATGATAAGCACTTAAATATTTATTCAAATAATTCCATATTACTTACTCCTATTTTTTTTAAGAATGATGAGCTTTGTCAGACGCTTAACAAGAAATATAATTGTTAATATATAGTTTACACATATAAATATATCCTCAGATTTCACACACAACGAGCCCTGAGACTTTGACATTTGAGCGTAAGAATCACATGTTTATTCTGGAGGAAGTCTAATAAGACTTGCTGGTATATGCGGTAGGCGGGCGTCTTAATTGCTACTACAGTTGGACCCCGAGACGAGGCTAGCGAAGAGACACCCCAAGGCGCTGAATTGGTTAAATCAAACAGCGCGCGCTTCCCCGACTTCCTGTTAAGCATTTCCGTCCCTTTTCACGAAATCACTGCAACAAATATCCAGCAACCGAGAGTAAAGATGTTACACATCAAAAAGAGCTTCTAATCTTTGCTAAAATGTAAGGAATGGATGAATGTAACAAAAGTAAGAGTACTAGTCCTTTGACAATATGAATTTCGGTACTAACATATTATACCGTCGACCAAATTATCAAATGAGCCGCCCTTCCAGTATAGTGGTCAGTGAAGCTGACTGCGGTGCCGTAGGGACTGGGTTCGAATCCCGGAGAAGGCATGGATGTTTGTGTTGTAATCCTCTCTTCTGTCTGTGTTGTATGCCCCCGTGAAAAACATTGCGTGGTGCACGGGGTTTATAAATGTTAAACAAAAAAAAATTATCAAATAAAAAGACGTCGCTAAATGCCACGATATGCAACTAGTCGTGAAAAACTATTACCCCGCATACGCTATAATCTTTTTTTGCGCATACGATGATGATCATATTTGACAACGCCTTCTGACTTGTAAAGTGGCCGTGGTAGCCTAAGGAACAAGGTAACGGACCCTTGGCTGGCATATATCATGAGTTCGAGCCTTGTACCGCTGAAGATCCACCATGTGGCCGATGCACACATTAAATCTGTCGGGGCTCAAACGTCCCCTGTTAGTGGGGTGTGTAAGTGGGGAAAGGGGGTATCAGCTTATGTGTTATCATCGTCACTTGACCGTGGCTCAAAATTATGAGATCCGAAGACAAAAGCCCTCGTGTAGCTGAGTAGTGCGGCAAAAATACTCCCTCTCTCACTGATTTGGAAAAATTGGTCCCCACGGCGTAGTAAATGAATACTTACTTTTTAACAAACAAATTTTTACGAATTTTTTTTCTTTGTTTTGAAAACAGATTTCTTGATTATATGTTTAAATGAATATGCTTTTTTGTACGTGTAATTATTATATGATATATTTTTCATTTTTGCCCTTTCTAACTCAATAACTTTTACAAAAATATTGAACAACATTTAAGGAGTAATTATCATTTAGTTAATATTTTCAAAACAAATATTTATTTCTGATTTAAAAATACAAACTTCTGAAGTTCTTTATGTCAGTTTAAATGATCATGGCAATTATTTTTAGGAACACGATGTATTGAATTCTTAAGAGTAATAATGTTTATTTTACTCAAATATATTTACTTTTTTGCATATCTAAATATCAAACCTGACAGGCATACAAAATAGAATGTACAAGTTACAAACTTATTAATTGTTAAATTTTAATAAGAAATTGATATTATATTACGTTTTTTTCGATATATTACGTATTATGAAATAGAGCTGTATCAATGGCTCTGTTATGAACGTTTGGTCAAATAACGTTAAAGTATAAAAAAATTGCTTTAAAAAATTCAAAGAACAATTTTATTCTTGTTAGGCTTAGCTGCGCTAACATCTAAACGTTGCAACTAATCTGATACCGTAATACAGACTGTTGCCAATCCGGTAAACTGAAGAAGGTTACATAGAAATTGCTTCCAGATTTACAAGTATGAATATAAATATAGTCAGCTTACATAAAATACCAAATATAGTAAATTACAAATGCCTAAATATAAAATTAGGAAATTCATCTTAAAAATTAATTATTTTTCAAATTATATAATGTTCTATAATTTTATTACATTTTTGTTTATTAACTTACTTGGCTCGTGCAGCCATTAGTTGGCAATGAGTTGAACAGTTGTTTTCCCAATAGCTCTGGATTGGAATCAGCAACATTATGTGACCTTATAATAAAGTCGCTGGATTATTTAAACTTGCTTAGTAACAATTAATTCTATTAATGGAATTTTTCTTTCTGAATTGAACTGGCATATTACAAGACAATACCAAAACACCTTTTTGAGCACAATTTATTCAAAATTGACTCTGGGAATACGAGAACTTATTTTCTGACATAATATAGCCATCAAAATAACCACATCATCCAATCGGAAAGCTTTCGGATATATTGGAACAGTGGTTACGAAGCGTTTTGCCTTTTCTTCATTAGTTGAGTGTCACAATGAAAAAGTGCTACAAATTTAGACAGCTGTAACTGTTGAAGCTATGCACACTCTAATGAAAACAATACAATTTTTTTCAGTACTTTAATCCGAGCCAAAAGTGGTTCGACAAAATACTGAAATAAGTTTCTTCTTTTTTTTTTGGCTGCGTAGTATAAAAAAAAAAGTTAAAGGTTAGAGAGGTAAATGAATGTTCAAAACATAATTTTTTTCAACAGAGTTTTTATAAAGTGAAACTATTTCCAGCTATTGTTCCTTTTCTAATGTTAACAAATAACCATTTAAGTATAAATATATTATTCTGAGAAATCATTCTTTTATTATTTGATATGCGCACTTATACCTATTTAATATTCCTGCTATTTTAAACTCCCGCTATTTTGCGTCTGCAGCAGACTCCTTGTCGCTGATAATGAGGTTAAAATTTTTTATTTGATTCCATTGAACAGTGTTAAAAATGGTTCCAAAAATGTTTTACTTTGTTTGTTCAGAGAGTTTTTGCTGCTATGGATGCTCGGTGATTTTGTTCTATCTAAAATGTCCTAAACGAGTAAAATTACTCGCTAGAGTGAGTTTTACTTTTGTGTTGAGTAAATACAAGAATTTCTTTTTATTTAGGAACACATTGCATGAAGATAAGGAAAACATTGAAGAGAAAGATATTTTGTAAACATTTAATTTTTTTTCTTCCTTAATTTATGATGATTTCTAAGAAGAAGAAGACGCTCCCCCCAAACCCAAATAAAGATCTACATGAAATGATTGAAAAATATTTGACTCCTTAATTTTTAGTTCGGAGTTTTCTTTATTCTAAATTTAAAAATCTCATAAAAAAGTCTAAGAATTAATATCATTTATGAGATAACTAATTTATCTTGTTACCCATTCGGTATAGTGGTTAGTGACGCTGACGGCTGTTCTGTAGGGAATGGATTCAAACCCCGGAGAAGACATGGATGTTTGTAAATGTTTAGGGCAGAGGTTCCCAAACTTTTTTGCCTCATAGACCCCTTGCCTGGTTTTTCACTTTTGGGTAGCCTCTACTTACCTAATGTTTGAATTTTTGCAAATTCATCAACTTAAATGTGATTTTGACAGCTGGTATAGAGATACTTACTGTAAAACATTTAAATTTCTAACTGTAGTGAAGTACAGTGTTTAAACATTAAGAAACAACATGTTAATTAAATAAAAATTTAATTAATAAATAAAATAACGATTACATAAATTAACTGAGCAACACACAAATGTTTTTAGTGAGATTGATGAATCTCGGGATTCAATAACGAACTTTCAACATTTTGTATCAGTTTGTCAGGTTTATCCTAGATATCTCCTCGGTTAATAGTGTCCAGCCTTTTCTTCTTTTCTTTTTTTATTTTGGAGTTTGGCAAACGTGCTGAAACTCCTCAGTTGAAAAAGCAATTTCAAACTTTCTCAAAGTATTCCACAATATGGAATAAATAACAGGGGTACATCTTTTTAAAGCCAAAATTGCTGATATCCGTTTCTGAACTTTACTTTAAGATCTTCGTTAGGGCCTAATTCTTGTAATTTGACATTTTTTTCAATTTGACCATATGAATTGATTACCTACTGTTATATTACCATAGTCAAAGCATTATGAAACCTAATTCTAAAATCTAAAAAATGGACCGTTATATGTTGAACGAACGTCTTTTTCCTGGTAGATTTTCTGTGACAATTAAGGAACTGGAAAAATTTGTGTCGTCCAATATTATACTCCTTTAGCTTAATTCTTGCACACAAGAAACGCTGAAATAAGGTCCTTGTTTTAATAAAATTTATGCAGTTGCCTTGCAGCTGCAAATTAACCTCATTAAATTTAGTAAATAAACCTGTTAAATAGGTGAGTCTGGTTTCCATTTGATTGAATTTTCTTTTAAAATTAAATTCAAGATCTGGTTTAATGAGAGTCACAATCGTAGACCCCTATTTACATCTCATGGACCCCCAAATTATTTTTTTGCTAACGTAGACCCCTTGAAGGTCGTCATAGATCCCTGGGGGTCTATATAGACCTCTTTGGGAATCACTGGTATAGGACCTTTGCGGCATGGGGGTACTCTAAATAGCCGTCGAGCTGCAAGTCCTCCCATGAGTTTGGTGGAAGGGGAAGTGAGGTGGGAGGCCCCTGTCCATTCCTGGGGTGTTCTTCTACCAACTTATCGTGAAACAGAGCTAAAAAGTACTGACACCTGCATGGGGCTCAAAGCTACGATTAACGACAGGTGTACATCTAACCCATAGGTTCCAAACCTTTTTTGAACTGGCGCCCCCTTTTCTAGTGAATATTTCGATACCGCCCCCTTCCACTCTAGAAAAATAAGAGTGCACATAATACATGGTGAAAACAAGAGTTAAATTTTAACGAAATATTCTATTACAATTAGAATATACTTTTTTAATTTAATTTTTTCTAACGCCTCAATTTTGTTACTTGTGAATCTGAAATAGCCATTGCCACAAATATATTTAAATGTGAAATATTATATATTTTAGTCACATAGATAGATATTGTTGGAATTGAAGCGCTACTGAATTTCTTCATTTAAAAGAGGAGAATAAAAGTTTTAGCTTACCTGTTATAAAGACAGACAGGGGTTTTGAAAATACGAAGTAATTCATAATAAACTATTGTTTTCAAAATAAATATAAATTGTCAGTTTCTGCCTTTAAAGTATCCCACGTTAATTCCTGGCTAACATATTTAGTTATGTTTCTTGGATAATATACGTAATGAAATGCAGTGGAAGAAACATTTTTCCTACTGCTCACAAAGACAACACGTGCATTACAGAAATTAAAAGGCACTGTGTGTATCAATCAATTTAATGTAGGTCTTCAGAGAAATATGTGAATTTTCGTACAGTGATTAGAAATGATTTAAATACATACAATCAACATAAGGTAAAAAGTATTAAAGTTTACATTTGTTAGTACTTAATCAGCGCGTTTTTTAGTCTTTTAGTCACCGCTGCTACACGCCTCGGTATTGATTCGAAGAGACTTTGGATGTGTTCTTGGGGTACAGCAGACCAAGCAGCTTACACACGTTGCCAAAGTTGATCTGGTGTGGCAGCTGGGGGTGTAATCTGGGTCAATCGTTAAGCAGCCACGGACAACACGTTTTATATCGGCGAAGGATCCGGAGAGCGAGCCGGCCAGGGAAGCAATTCAATCTGGTGATTGACGAAGTACTTTTGCACAATGCGTGCCACGTGTGGTCGCGCATTATCCTGTTGAAATATGGCTGTGGCCATGCCCTGAAGGTAAGGAAGGAAAACTGGCTCCAACACTTCCGAGATGTAGCGCTAGCTGTTTAAAGTACCGGCAATGCGTACTCGAGGAGTGCGAGAGTGATATCCAATACCACCCCGTACCATAATACCCGGTGCAGGATCAGTGTGGCTGTGCATAATGCAGCTGTTCAACATCCTCTCTCCACGGTGTCCCCAGGCTTGAATCCGACCATCGTGGTGTTACAGACAGATGCGTGACTCGTCAGTAAAGACAACTTCATTCCATTCTGCCACCCACATCCTACTTTCATCGCGCCATTGGAGGTGGAGACGTCTGTGGTTCTGCGTCAAGGGTAGACCAAGCAATGGACTTCTTGCGGACAGACCGCTCTGCTGTAAACGGCATCGAATGGCACGCGCAGACGCTGAATGATGCATTACAGACTAAATGTGCTGTGCTATAGTTCGTGATGTAACTGAGCGATCCGTCACTGCGATGCGCACAATTTGCCTGTCCTCACGTGAAGTGGTGCACTGAGGTGGATGCGATCGATCACATCGGTCCGTCTTACCCTCCTGCATTCAACGGTCACATATCCGTATTACAGTTGTTTGGTTTCGTCCAACACGACTACCGATTTCCCTGAAAGAAAATCCACAATCTCGGTAGGCCACTATCCTTCCTCTGTCGAACTCGGATACTTGATCAAAAGCTGATTGCTGTTTTCTACGAGACATAACTGATAGTTTTTTTGAAAAAAACACAAGACAAACACAATAGCCGAACTTGAAATCGTCGAAATCTCCAAGCTTTAAATAGCGCTTTGAGGTGGCACCACAGGCGTGCGTGATGTGTGCCTGCGCTGAAATTCTAATCATTTGCATATCTCACCTCCGCTAATGCATGTTTTAAATTTCATGTTATTTGCGCTTCCTTCAGGGTGTTGCTTTTACGGTGGCCAGCAGTGTATATCCTTTGCAGGCTTAGACACCTTTCGAATTATAAAACTCATGATGTGGTTGATGAATTAGCTCTCAAAATCGCTTTAATAACAAAATAATTAAATTTCCTTTATAAAGCCTTTTCTTTTGTTTATAAGCTATTAATTTGAATTTATTTACTATCTTAACTAACGTAATCATACACATATTCCGTTTTGAACGGGCCCATCCCATTTTTACGAAGTATGACCCACATTGCTTCAAGAACAGCCAAAATGTCTTTTTTTCAGAAAGTGAGAAAAATCCACCGTAATTAAAAAAAAATGTTAAAACACATTCGACGATAATCGTAATAGGACTGCGATGGCCGCATTCAAGCATTCACAATACGTCTATGCAACACACTAGCTCATGGCCGGTATGTCATAAGTTCGAACCCTAATACTACTGAAGACTTGCCGTGTAGAGACGTTAATGCATTTTAAACCTATTGAGGCTCAAAGTCCACCCCTTTGAAGTGATGTGAAAGTTCGAACAGAGGAGTGTCCGCTCTGGTTTCGACAACGTCGCATGAAAGTGGCTCAAAATTACGAGGTCCGTATTCAACAGCCCTTGTGTTATGCGACTTAAATAACTACTCACTCACCACAATACACAAGTCGTCAGTTTTCAAAGTGCTTTAGGTTTCAAACGGTTCTTTTAACTCGTTATTTATAAGTAAGTATATTATTCAGCTTGTGTCTGTGATTATTATATAAGCCTCTCATGTAATTAAATTTTTCATTAGTGAATATGTCTTTATAGTCCAAAGATTTAAGCATATAGCATAGCCTTAGAATACATAGTGGAGCTTTCCATTGCGAAGTTAAATTCATTCAACTTCTTAATAGACGGACGAGAACACAGTATAAAAACATTTGTAAAGGGGAGGAGGAATTCTTAAAGTTAAGGTTTTTATTAACCAGCTATTGTGAATTCCTGAACGTACTGTTAATTGTAAAAAATATGCTGTTTTTATTCCTTAAAATTTGACTTGCGAGTCAAAATAAAAATAAGATGCATCCAAAAGGGTTAGGCATAATAAAAGGTAATCCCAAATTACATTATCTCACCATTTTACGAAGGTATTCTTATTATCTTTTTTAATGATTTCTTTCTGGGTTTTAAGAATTATTTAGAATTATACTTCCAAGTATCAGAGGATAAAAAAAGATAGTTACAGAAAAAAACCCCTTCATTATATTTTACTCTTTCTGTGTGATAGTCTTTTTTATAGCATTAAAATCAATATATTCGTTTAAGTTAGGCGAAGAAATAAACGTTTCCACAGGATATAACGTATTAAGTAAACGAATTTAAAACGACTGGCTAAAATTGATTGTTTGTTAATGACGTCACGCAATAAAGCAATAAAGGTTCCACCGATATTTGAACTCGGATCGCTGGCTTCAAAGCCCAGAGTATTAATCGTTACACCATGGAATCCAAACTTCCCATGCCGGGAATCGAACCCGGGCCGCCTAGGTGAAAGCAAGGAATCCCAAACAATAGACCACATGGGACTCCTTTCAAGCATATCCATCTTTTTTTGTAAAAGTGCAATGACTTTATTTCGTTATCTAATTTTTGCTTAAACATTTGAAGTACTTTTATAAAAAAACGTCACTTTTCTGAAACAGTGTTTACCGAAACAAATATTTTACACCATCTTTCTCGAAATATATAGGACTTTGAACTATAAACAGAAAAGGGCATGCCATTGTATCGAAACAAATAATCAAAAGCGAAATGAATATTTCCAACTTAAAAACATTTCTCAAATAGTAATTGCTCGAGACAGACGCTTCAAGCTAAGACAGCTCCAAAACAGTAATAAAATGCCCCGGGTGAGGTTCGAACTCACGACCTTCAGATTTCTCCAAGTTACGGATTATGAGACTGACGCGCTGCCTACTGCGCTACCGAGGCTTGGTATGCGAAAGGAAATATTTTCATTGGAACGAAACTTTTTGCGGTATATATTTTCAATAAACTTCCTACAAATACGATTTTTGTGCACGTAAAAGGACTTTATCATGTTTCGGGAATATTGAGACACTAGGTGCGAAAATCGTTTCAACGTAATGTAATTTACGCGATCTATGGGTTTTGTTTTCAGTATTCTTTTGAAATATGTCTCACGGAAGGGTAATTTAAGCATGATGGAAAATGAAATATAACAAAAACTTTCAGAAGCGTTAACCTCATTTAAAAAAAAAAAACTCGTCGGTCTCGAAAGAACCTTGTTATTTATAAATGCATACAATAAATATTTTTATCTTCAATGCTTTTAAATTCTTCCGTTTTAAACTCTTACAAGTTTCGATTTCTAGATGTACGTCTTGATAGGTGTAAATACCATTTGTTTCAAAAAGTAAGGTTCCACCGTGATTGGGACTCGGATCGCTGAATTCAGAACCCATATTGGTAATCATTACACCATGGAACCCATATTTCCCATGCCAGGAATCGAAACCGGGCCGCCTGTGTGAAAGCTAGTAATCCTAACCACTAGAACACATGGGAGTCCCAAGAAACGACCTAATAACGTGTCAATTCGAGAGAGAGAGAATTCTTCTTATCTTTGCACATAAGCATTTGAATAGTTTTTATAAAACTTTGGTTTTTTTTCTTTTGAGAGGAAACATTTTTAAGTGGAATTTGAGGACGCATGGACTTGATAGAGAAACGTATATTATTTTGCACGATTTGACTTTCTCTGAAAGCAGATCAAATTCACACAAACTTTAAATTTACTTAGAAAACTCATTTACAAATTTTCTCTTGGTACTGCGTTCATTAGAACAAGAATTTACTATGCAAATTATCTGGTATACGAAAACTTTGTATATCACAATGAAAGAGAAGTCTTATTAGTTGCTGAGAAAAAAATTATAGGATACAATTGTTGTGGTTACATGCAAAAAGAATTGTGGATATTTTCCCTATTGCATACGGAATACGAATACAGTCAATATCCTTTCAAATATTATCAATTTTTATTTAAATGAAAATGACTGTTATCTTTTATGAATGAATAACACGTATAGAGTTAAAATAGGACTTTAAAATAGGGATTCGGCAACCCTCTTTTCCCTTACAGTTCTATTTAGCTTTCATTTTGTTTCTAGAATAATCAAAGGATCAAAAAGTTATAATTATTTCGTCTCTTTGTAAAAATAGCAAACTAAAGATGAAAATAAGAAGACTAAATTAAACCAGAGGTACGAGTTTTTGGATTTATTTTCAAATTTTTCTTTTCAAACTATTAATTTTTGGTAAATAATCCAAATACTGAAAAAATACCATTTCAGGGAAAGGTATGTCTCTAATAACGTTGAATAGAATTTTTCGCTTGTTTTATTCGTACTCTTAATTTTATTCCTTTAAAGTATTCTAAAAGTAAACATTTCGCTATATGGAAGGCAACGTGAATTAGTTTGTAAGAAATTGAAACAATGTAATATTATATGCAGTTGTTTCGCTAAGAAACATGAGAGAAACGATTTTGTTCAAATAAGGCAAAATAATATTTTTTTTCTCGAGTCTGAACTGTAAGAGATTTCCATTTCTTTTTTAATGATATCATTTCCTTTGCGAATGAAAATTATTTATGTTCTGAGGAAATACAAGTAAAATAATTTTTGATTTTAACTCTTTAAGAGCTCGGAGAAGTTGAATAATTGAAATAGCGTATGTGTCTTTTTGATTCTAAATATTTAATATGCTCTAATTCAAGAAATACTACAACAATTGTGCTAATAGCAATCAAAGCAAAGACCTAAAAAGTTTGTGAAGGCTTGGTTATTTAACTAAACAGAATACAATTACTACTTCATGATACATAAAATTATTACAAATTCAGCTTATATAAAATCTAAATTGCTTTACTAAGTTGATGCATAATAAAACGATTAAACATTTAAAAAAATTCTAGAAATAAATATCATAGAAATGAAATTTTAATGAAGGCATTGAGAAAGCTTAGCTAAATAGTTAATGATTATAACATAAGTTTCAATGGGTTAAATTCATGGGATGCTGTAGTTGCATGAAAACTGAAATTACGTGTTTCCAACCGATTAGATAACGCGTTTCGATGTTGCCAACTTTTGTCTTGTGCAGAAACTTTCTTTAAAAAAGAATACATTTGCTAACAATAACATTCGCAAATAAAATGCACTTGATTTAAAAATACACTTATAATATAAGAATTCTTTTAATTTTTAATTTTTTTCTTGAAGAATCTTAATATTTGAACATTTTTACTGAATTATAAAGTTTGAAAGTGTACGTAAAATTTATAAGTAGAACGACAAGTATAAGTCTAATGTCAGTTTTAAATTCAACAGAGAACACGTGATTACATTTATCATGTGACCATCATGAATTTAGCTCATTAAAAATCTTCGTCAAATTGATGAAGAAATAAACTGCAGGATAAAAATTGGGGGAAATGGCATTTTAAGATATGATAAATAAATTGAATATAATTAGAATCATCTGAAATGTATTCAATGCTCAGTTTCTTTTTCAATTGAAAATAAGAATATAATTGAGTTAGCATAGTAATATACAAAATAATGTACTTACACTTTTAAATGAAATTATTTGTTTCAATATGAGCAACTTCGAACATTTCTGAAAAATGGTGCACGTTAGCACTTTTTTGCTATTTATTTATTTTTGCTTATATTAATCAACAACATAAAATTTGTATTTAAATTTTTGGTTAAGGTTTTTACTATTGCTTAAATATCTGTTTTCTTTCAAGAGAATACTGAGATAGTAAAAGGTGCTAAAGAAGGTAACAATATGTACATGAAACTTATTACAAAAACAAGTAATATAAAATAATTTTTTAAAGTCAATTCCTACTTTGAATGGGTTATATATATATATATATATATATATATATATATAATCAAAATTTCTCTACAAGAGAGAGATGAATAAACATGATTAAAATTGAAAAGAATTGAAATTGCAAGATAACCCGACGACAGAATTTAAAAAGGAGATATGAAAAATTAAAATAACAGAGTTAAATATAAAAATATAAAAGAATGGATGCTACATTATTATCAACATTGTTGACTTAGGAACCGCTTATATATAAAAACTTTTTTATATAAAAGGGGGTTGAACATGTTTATATATATATATATATAAATAAATATTAAATCAGAAAAAATAAAAAACTATAAACATTTTACTAATTACTGTTTAATTCATAAATACCCAATACATTTTATTAATAGATATTTGAAAAAACCAAATTGTAAATAGTAAGGATTAAATTTCCATGTTATTAGGTTATTATTATAAATTTATTATTCTTCATAGATAGTTATAGTTACCTCCAAATTCTAATTTTAGATAAAAATTATATGTTCTCTTAGTTTTTTTTAAAAAATTTATAATCTTAGAGTCCTTAAGATAATGGTAGTATGTTTACAATTCTTAATTATTATTTCTATTCTTTTCATAATTTTGCTACGTGCTACTTTTCAGCCATTCCTACGCTTTGAGTTTGCATTTGTGTCAAGAATCTGGCAATAACTTGTTTATTGTACTCAGATTTAGCGCGGCCTCTGCATTTTTGAATGCAATTTTTAGGTAAGAGTTACCTTTTTCTCATAATAGATTTAGATTTTCTATCTTTTTTTTCCCAATAGGTTTTTGCTCAGTATTATTAACAGAAAGTGGAAAGGTTGGCTGGCCACAAAACATGTTCAACCCCATCTTTATAGAAGTTATTTTATATACAAGCTATCTTAATAATTTAATTTAACTATTTAACCGGTAATTAATGAATTAATATTTGAAAAACTATATTAACATCAAGTGTTATCCACTACAAGTTAAAAAAAATTTATTTGAACTTGATTGGATGAATAGAAAGAATTTTTATCAATGATTGAAAATTTGAACAAGATAAATATATATATGTATACATAAATATATAGAGAGTGTGAGCTAATAGTAGAAATGGAATTATGAAGTTATATCACAAATTTTAAAAACAATACACAATCCATGATAGGATTAGATAATTAAGTACTAGAAAAATCTACACTGGTGTGCGGAACTTAAGCAACAGGTGTTTTTCTTGCCATAACTCTACGAGAAATCATCTGAGAGACACGGAATTCAGAAATGAGAGACAGCATTTTGTACTTAAACGATGACGAAAGCATAGTCTCTAAAAATGAATACAATGCATATTGTATGGAATCAAACAAAAATGCTTAGTTAAATTCATAGTATCTTTACCCATGATTGTCAGTCCAAGGGGAAGAACAACAAGTAGATGTTCCTTAGTACGGGATATTACCTCCTCTTTCTACAATGGTTGCTTCACATCGTCTCCCCCTGCTTAGCACCAGAATGTGCAACAGTTCTTGAGTAACAATGCCCATTCCTCAATCAGCTTCTGTTTCAGTTGTTGGATGTTCCTCGGATGATGTAATCGTGCCGCAAGGTGTCTCCCCCAAATAACTCACACATGTTCTATGGGATTTAAATCAGGGGGAGAACGCTGGCCAATAGATTCAAGTAATATCTTTACTTTCCAGCATCTGCTAAACATCAGCAGTCTGATGTGTGCAGAGCAGTGTCATCCATAAAAACGAAGTATGGTCCAATAGCACCTCGGAACAGACGCACATGGGAAAGGATCACCTCCTTACAGAAGCCATCTGCGGTTACAGAGCCTCTGTCGAAAGCGCGGAGCTCAGTCCATTATAATGCCTCCTCAGAAGACAGCTCCAGAACCACCGTAACGGTCTCTTACCATGATGTTATTGACATCAAACCATGTCCTGACACTCTCTTCAAATGAACTGGCTTTGAGAATCGCTTGGGCCGCGATACCCAAGGGGTCAAGACTTCAGATTATGGCTAGCGTGTCATCAGTCCAAACCAGTACCACTGAAGACCCGCCGTGTAGGGGCGCCATGCATGTTAAATCTGTTGAGAGCTCAAACGTCCTCCCGATAGTGTGGTGTGGTAGTTATGAGAGGGGGGTGCCAGCTCAGGTGTCGTTCTCGTCACTTGAACATGGTTCAAAATGACGAGGTCCGTCGCCAAAAGCCCTCGTGTAGCTGAACAGTGTGACGTTAATATTCACTCACTCACTCACTCATTAACTTTGAGAATCGCTTATGGCACTCAAATGACTCTCATCTGTAAAGAGGATACGACTCCAATAATGAGATGTCCAGTTTTTTCGCTCCTTACACCACTCTAAATGGAGCCTTCAATGGTCAACTTTCAAAAGTATGCAGCGTTCAGAATGGCGGGTGAATAGACCATCTTTGTAAAGGTGTCCGACCACAGTACGCTGTGACACTTGTCGTTCTGTTAATGTATACAGTTGTTGAGCAATGGCGCTTGTGGACTGGTATCAGGCTCTTTTGCCTGCAGGATTTTATATTGGTCATCCACTGAAGTTGTTTCCTTAGGGGGGTCACCGCCAACCTTTCAAAGAGCTGTACTTATGGTTTGGAAGACTTTAAGCTCGCGAAGCAACACTTTTGTTCATTCCGAGCTCTTGAGCTACATTGGTCAAATTACGCCCCTTTTCCAGTTTTCCGATCATTTTCCATGTGGGAAATATTACGGTTGATTTAATTCTAGCCATATTTCACGAAAGAACTCAATTACATTTGCAGAGAATGTCTTTGTTCTTCCCTTAATGTAGTCTTGAACTGCGAGTGCCAACCGCACTCATTTTACATACATTCACGTTGCCTATGATGTTCTGTTCCTGACAAATTTGCATACGCATCACCCTTCTACTGAATTGTGTGTTCATTGTACTTATCACAATAACCCCGTTTCTGCAATTTCTTGGATATCTGCTTAAAATTTACACTGTTGCTTAAGTTTTGCAGGTGTATTTACCAGTTTATTTTTAAGCAGAAATTAAGAAATATGAAAGTGCCTATTACTTATATAATTGTTTGACACTTTTTACAATAGAAAGCAAAGCATGTCATTGGCTACAAATTGCATTTATATTTAATAACTGACAGGTTATGAATAAAAAAATATATTTGGAAGCAAATTGATGAGATGAGCTATCATTTTTAAGAAACCTTTCGAATGCTGCATTTTAATGAAAATGTAATTTCGTCGCAATAAATATACAGAATATGATAGAAATAAAGAATATGATAGAAATAAAGTATTACTCTGTTGTCTCGTAATTTTTCTTAAGTCCTCAATTTCAATTTGAGGGCCTTCATACTTACAGACTATAACGCTATATATAAATAAGGACTTTGAAAAGTGCAGATAATTTTGGCTACAAGGCAACCCAAAAATAATTTTTACAATTATAATCCAGAACACATCAGAAAGTATGGAAAATCTACAGAAAAATCCGTAGATATTTTCTAACCATATTTATCTTATTTAAAATTTGCTTGAAAAAAATTATATTTATAAAAATCAATAAAACTCCATATTAATTGATTCTTTATTCCACAAATCCTTTTGCATTCTTTCATTCATTGTCGAGTGAAAACTATGCGTAAAACTTCTATTCGAATAAAACCCCATTTCAATTTCTTTTGATTATACACTGGGATTTCATTTCTTTTCTTCGAGAAATATTCAAAGTTTTTAGTTTTTGTTTGTAGTTTTTCTCTGTGACATTGACTTGAAGTATTTAATGGAAGGTAGTATGCAGAAATTTAAAAAAGTTCCTGTCGGGAAAACTTAGAACTTAAGTAAGTAGTTTACCATACATTTTACATCTCTGATTTTAAAAGGATTTCGAGTATTTCTTTCCAAAAAATTGAGTTAAAATGGATGGTTTTTATTTTGAAAGTGCTTCATAATTTATTTTAGTGACAAGTATTATGAATTATTTGATTTTTACTAAAATTATAAAATAAAAGTGTTAATCGATAGAATTTTTTTATATTTGGTCTTTACATTTGTGTTTACATTAAATACTTCGCTCAAATTTTAATAAAATAGTTGAATTGTTTAAGTGTTTGCAAATACAAATACTTCATTTTCACACTTGAGAAATATAAACAAAAAGAATTAGTCTGCTTTTTTTGAAATAATTTTTGCTTTTTGATTATTTAACAAATACGTATCACTTTTAGCTATTATGCTTCCTTTTAACACGGAAGTGCTGCTTATTTTGTGTGAATTTACATGAATCATGTTATGAATACTTATGCATACCTTAAATAAAACTTCATAATAGAGATTAACCGTTTGTTGTATACGAATAATCTAGAGAATTTAAATGAAAGTGTTTTAGCCTTTTCCATTTAAAATAGTCCCAAGTAAAGTAAAAATAATTAGTTTTATTCGAATTATATTTTAAATAATTGCTACAATTTGACCACACATTATGATGGCTCATATGCATAAACATATCTTTATGATTATTTTTGAGACCATCTTGTTGACGAAAAAGATAAACACAATCAGATTTTCCATCTATGCATAAGTATACTATACATTCAGTGAAAGAATATGTGGATTTTTTGGGTTATAACTATTTTGCATATTTGAGTTCTATTTGCAGTCTGTCACGGGAATGGCTCCACTTCAGCATAGTGGACATCCGTGAGAATGGAGCTTGACTTAATGGGCAGACTTTTCTTTGGTTTATTATTGCATTTGAAATGATTTCCTGTCTTGTTTGCGGTGACCAATACCATCTTCTAAAAGGTAAATCTACAACTGACATGTATATACAGACCGCCTTCCTTTCGAAAATCACCCCCATTTTTCGTCAATTGTGATTGAATTCATTTTTGGTACGATTTTGCAAATGACAAAGAATGAATAAACATGGGAATGGAATCTGTGAAGGCATTTACAGAAGAGTTAAAAAAATCATCCCCTCTTATTCACTAGAGCAGACATGATGCAACAAAGGGTTAAATTAGTGTGTTGGATACCATTTTGACCATTCATACATTATACAGGAGGTATTAACCCCTTTTTCCTTGCTCTCGGCACACTGTCTGGGTGAAATTACGCATTCTTATTTTTCAAGGCCATGATATTTGAGAGCTCTAGAGGGTTAAAAAAAAACGTGCGAAAAAGATTTTTTATACGAAGAAATTTTTTTTTTTTTTACATATCCGATGAAAATACCAAACTAATTGAAATGTAAAATTGGAGGTATTTGGCTTATTTTAAATTATATTTATTTTTATACAATTTTATTGCTGTATTTTTTTAAAAAAAATATTCGATCGTTATGGATTCAAAGAAACTACAGCTCTTTTTGGGATGAACAATGACGACTTGGGAGTAATTTGGACATCTTGTCGCGCACTTGAAGACTTCCGCATTCTTAGTTTCACGGATATACCTTTGTTAGTAATTATTGTTGTCAGAAGCCACTGTAGTTATTATTGTTTTTTGCGTGTGACTACTCACAACTCAATTATTCGATTCGGTCTGAAATAACCCAAATCCTTATAAGTTCTTTAATCATTGGTATGTGTTATGATAGCATTATTAATAATGTATCTAGTGATCTGTAATAACATTTAAAAGTGTAACAATTTTCTCTGGCTATTTACTTTTTTGAATGTCAGTTGCGCAGTAAGAAGAATGACGAAAATATCTAAAGGCGAAGAAACTGAGCACTTTGCATTTCTATGATTTTTATGCGAGATATTAAGCGAAATCAAATTATTCTTTTTTAAATGTTTCTTTTTTCGAAGAGTGTATGAAACACTGAAATATTTAATGTTATTTCAAATTCCTCTGTACATACTTTTTTACATTATTTAAATTTTAATGTTCTAATAATTGGAAATTAAACTTACGATGAATCCTCATAATTAGATCTTTTATGCAAGCAATAAGAAATAAGCAGCTCTCAATGATTTTATAAATTTTAACACTACAAGGATACTTCATTTTAAGTTTAAGTATCATTACCTAGGTGCATTATTTAAAAATTCGTGAAAAATACTCTAAAGAAGGAAAAGTTATCGAATTTCATTCTAAATAAACTACAGGAAAGTGAGCACTGGAAATGAATTACATTTTTTTTTTAAAAAAAAGTTTACCAACAATAAAAATAGTTATACGTTACATTTTAACTAATGTAATAATTTAAAAAAGGATAAATATATCTGTGATTCATTACGCTAAAAATCTAGACGTCGTTACTAAAATAAAAATAGGTATAAGAAAAGTTTTAGAGTTAAACTCTAGAATCTTCTTTTAAGGGAAGATGATAAAAGCGTCATTTTTCAATCATAACCGCTGTATTAAACTTGATTGATCTTTTGAAATGAAGCACTTACAAAAGTGGATTTAAATGCACAGTCAAAATAACGTTGCTGATACATTACCATTGCTATATATATAAAAGTTACCTTCACGCAATACAAAATAATATGATCCAAGTTCTGAAAGTTTTTGCGATGGAAAAATATTCAATCATTAATGTTACATTCTGATTTAACCGTCCTATAGGGAATAAAATATTTAACTCTGCTATTCCCATTCAATTCAATTTTTCTAATACATACAGTTTTCTATATATCTTTCTTTGTACTTTAGTACTAAATGGGTTTTTCACTATAATTAAAGAGATAAATTGCGTACGAATTGAATAATACTAAAATTTTAAAATCGCTGTATAATGAATGAATTATGAGAAAATTTTTTTAAAAAGTTTGAAGATGTTGCCTTACTCTTTTACAGAATTAACGCTCGAATTATTATTAAATGAATTAGTTTTTTTTTATTAGTTTGTGAAATTTTCTTTTAAACGTAATAAATTAATAAATTATTTTTCACTACTTAAATAGTCCAAACGTACTGGAAAAATATATGAGTTGGCTTGAAAGTCTGTTCGAAGACAATGTTTCTTAATAGGATTTCTTCTCGATGATGAAAAATGATGATTCCTTTTGATAATAATAAGTTTCTTTTTAACCACGAATAGCTTTCTCTTTGAGAAGGAAACGGAATTTTTTAATGATAATAGTATTATTTGCTCGAATTGGGAACTTTTTACAATAAAAGAATATATATTATCTTCTTCTTTTGCTAAACCTATTCTTTTTTATGTTTGAGGCATTGCTTTCTGTATGTATCTATTTTTGTTGCTTCTATTTTAAAAACATACATCAAGTTTGTGTTTTAAAAAATTTCTTATTTTATTGATTGTTCCACAGAATCTATTGTACTATTCTCGTGCATAAAATTTAATAAAAAAAGTGTTTTTCTAAAAATAGAAAACTTTGATTAGCCTTATATGATATTTTTTGCTTGTCTTAGAAATAGTTCCACTGAATTTGTTTGATGTTTGTTTTTCATTTTCTTCTCTTTTATGTTGTTATTTGAAATGACGAAATACTAAGAGTACTACGCCGAATGTTTATAATACAATTTTAAAAGAGTAAAAATATATTTTTCTTTATGTTCAATTTTCTTGTTAACTCTCACTGAAAATTCTGAAAGAATTACTTTGAACGAATCTTACTTTTCTATTAAAATGATTGCAGATTATATTATATTTTTTAAGAGGAAGCAGAGGAAATATTTTTTAAATCTTACACTCAAATTCCCGGAAAAATAAGTGTGGACCAAAGAACTTCGATCTCATTTATTTTTTCTAAATGTTCTTTTCTGAAAAGTAATGAATATTTGTCGTAGCCTCTCGCTACCTCTAAGATTATCAACTCCCCTTCGGGTATTACCTGAATATGAATGTGTTGAATGCATAATAAATTCACTAGTTATTTTAACAAATCAATCTTATTTATTGACCTTTCTTAATTAAGAGATTACACAAATACTATTCAATTTTAAGAACAATAAAACACAGTGGAGAATGAGAAGGATTCAATAATTATGAACGATGGAATCCTATCTGAATCCACGAAGGGACGACGCGTACAATTACAGCTACACACTTATACTTAATTGGAACAAATAAAACTAACATGATTTCTTATGTTATGGCAGGTTCGTCTAGCTGCTTCCTTAATATCTTGATTGGATTCCTTTAAAAGGCGACTTCTTTCTCTGCTATTTCTCAGTTCTTTTATGAACTAATTTTATCCACAACGGTACGATAGACTCTACTCACAATGTCTACGTTTACACTTGAAAAAACACTTTCTCATTTCATTTCATTCTCTTCTCTCTTCGTTTCATTCCCCCTTTTCTAACTCGCTAAACTCGAACTTATATAAAATATCTCATTTGCATAAATCACGCTTTGGCTCCCGGTGGAGATTGGTTGAAATAAATAAAATATAGAATATATGAGAAGGTTAGTGAAACGCATAAGCACCCGTCACATATTAAAAAAAAACATTCGGAAATAATTTGAAATTAAGTATCTTATTGTATGAAATATTCTGTTATATCCTTTTTAGTGGCTACAGTAGCCTTGGAATTATGGTCGTGACATGATGCTTCTAAAGTACCACTGTATAAAAGGCTAATACACGTTAAATATGTTGAGCCTGTTAGTCTTCTCATTGGGTGGTTTGAAAATTTGGAGTAACAGGATGAAAGGAATTTGAAGGAATCGTTATGGATAGAATTTGAGGAATTTATTCAATTTAATTTAATGTGCAGTAGCCATTATTCTATGAACTTGATCTTCATTGGAATAAAAACAATTTGACCTATGTAACACTAGATATCAGTACCTCTCAACTACTACACCCTTTAAGAAGGAATTATATTATTCAGAGTAAACAAGGTAGCCATTGTTTAAGCTCACGAAATAAAGGCTTAACCCGGGAGCAGGCGCACGGAGCACAAAGTCACCCCAGGCTCGCGAAATCGTTAATTCTAGGAAAACTGTTCATTTGTCACCAATGACCTTGACAGTATCCTCCTATATGACAGTCTTCATGGGAACTAAAATTTATTTGTCACAATCTTCCTCTTTTTGGGAGTGGCACAAACGTTTTTTTTTAACAATCTTAAGATATTTGTTTTGACCTAGTTCCCCACACGGCCACTTTTGTTCCAAAATATTTTCTATGAGCTGGCTACACATTTTGGCCCTTTGAATAACTTAATGGTGTTTTGATTGCTGTGTAGTACGACTTATTATGGTTTATAGATGTTAATGAGCAGAATATAAAAAAAAGAAATGGGTATCTGTGATCTCTTTGAAGAAAGTTGAAACGGACCAAGCAAGGGAAGAACCTGATGAAATAATGCATATTAATCATGATAGTGGAAGTAAATTTGAGAAAAGCGATGGACATGAAACGTTTGAGTTGAAAGGAAAATTTACAAATGCTACCTAAAGAATTCCATCAAGAAAATATGAAGCTATAAGTGTACCACAAGACAAACAGCACCCTGTCAAAAAGACACAAGCAAGAAAAAGTTCAGCATGCTATTTGTGGATCATCAAAGGTCAATAAAACTACAATAACTTGAATACAAAATATAATAGTTTTGCCTGCAAATAACATTCCTGTAATGTTAGAGAAAAGTGTCTGTGATTTGTGTCTTTTATTATAGTTACGCACATTTGAAACTTTCTGGTTCAGTTTGGTTGATATTTTTTTCTCAAATTATCAAAGAAAAATTGAAAAGTCCTTAAAAGGTGGTAAGTATACTTTCTCTTAGTTAAATTATTCACAGGAATTACGATTTTTATCATGTACAATAAAAATAATTATTAAAAAAGGATTGAGGTGACTCAGTCACCCCGGGTGATCATTAACGTTAGTATAGAGTGAACGCCTGCTCCCGGGTTAATTACTGGAGGTTATTTTTTTTATTGGTTTGAATACGTGGTCTTTGTTTATAGTATACAATCTTTCTAATAGGTATCCATATATCCATTATATCACGTGGAAGTCTTTTGCGTTTTTCCAATGTACTTTTTGAAGTTGTCATGATTATCTTTAGGTATTAAAAATATCTTTTGAATTTAATTTGCTCTAAATTTATACGCAATTTATGAACGATAGATCAAGCTATTTTGAAAATAATTAGGATGACAATTGAGCTGACACTTTATTATTCTTATCCCAAACTATTTCACCGGAAAACTTTGAGACTCATCTTCATTTTAAATACATTTTTTTATTGAAGACAGATAAAATAATTCTCGTGCACAACAAGTATCACAAAAGGCTTACAGAAGTAAGTAAAACAAACAAAATAAGATAAATAAAATAAAAAGTAAATAACAAATGAAGTTATGAAATAATGAAATGACAAAAACAAATGTTACAAAGACAAAAATACATTACAGAATAAACCGTTACGAAACAAAATCAATGCAATGAAGTAAGACAAATAGAGAAATGAGAAATTTACAAAAACATTAATTAAACATTTCAAATACATTAGCCTCTATTTACTGGTATATCTAGGGTAAGATGTGATTACGGAGGATTGTGGTCACAGAAGAGACTTGAAACTTACGATTCAGTAGTTAAGATACTCACATAATTATTATTTGAATACAATAGTCTTTTCCCTACCCAAAACATTCTAATTATGAATACGGCGAGATTTTCATTATTTGCACCTATGTGCCACACAGATATTTGAAATGCAAAAATAACAATGAGAGAAAGAGTTCAAAAGTATATTTTAAGTAAACCCAGAAATAAAACTTCCATAGATGTATTAAAAACAAACTCAAACTAAACAAAATCAAAATGTGAGGTTTTATTAAATTTCAATTAAAAAATTAGGCATGGGCACTGTAAAATAAAATGTAGTAGTTAAATATAGTTTATTTGATGATATTTATTTAAATAATGACAAAAGAATATAATTTTTATATTTTCAATACCTTATTAAAATATATAGATTTTATCACACATGCACGGTATTTGATTTGAAAATGTAAAATGATACAAAAACCAAATGACTCAATTTTTATTGAATTATTCTCGATGGCATGATAATTTTTATCGGGCATTTTCTGGATCATTCTTGTTATCCATTTTTGTCTCTTTTTTTTGTAATTCATAAATTATTTAAGACCAAAATTATATTCAAATTATTACAAACAAAAATATTGTTACATTGCAAATAATTTAGAATAATATTTCTAAAAATAGAGAAATATGTATATTAGAATTTCAGAAAGGTGCATTAATAATATTAAAATAAAAAGAATTTCCTTTGACAAAAATATTACTATTTAATTTAGTGTCCATAACGTCCAAAAAGTTACATCCAGATAATCTGTTTGAATACGGTTCGAATGTTTTGTATAAAAATAAGTATCAGGTGTACATTCACTGTTTTAAATAAAACAATTAGATCATCTATATATCTAAGAAAAAGATTTATTATTAATAATATAATTTTTCTAAAAAAAAAAGGTTAACACAAATTAGTTTTTTTTAAAAATAAAGGTTACCACAAATTAGTTTTTAAAATTTTTTTTTAACATAAATTAGTTTAAGTATTGCTTGTAAGTTTACCTTGTTGTAAACATTTAATTTATTTACATGGATTATACCAAGAAAATGATCATAATTTTCCTTCAATACTAATTGAATAAGAGTGTAGAATTTTTTAAACTTATTTGGATCGTATATAAACACCTGTTTGTAAAAAATGCAACACCATGAAGGAGTAAACCAGAATGAAATGAAATGTAATAAATAAATGGCTTGTAATGGTAAAAATAAATTTTTAAAGCACATACACACACACAAAAGTATCCAAAATTAATACTTGGTGTAGCTACCACGCGCTGCAATAAGTGCTGCTATACGATGTGGCATAGAGCTAAACAGATGTTGAATGTCTGCTTGTGGAAGAGAATTCCATATTGTTTGTATGCAAACCCAAAGTTCGTCTTTTGAAGCTGTAGAACGTGATTCACAAGCGAGACGCCGACCAACCAAATCTCACACATATTCAATAGGCGACACATTCGGCGAATAAGTAGGCCAAGGAAGAAGTTGCAAAAGTTGGGCTAAAAATAAAAGTCTCGAACATTCCTTGCAACATGTGGGGTGCATTATCCTGTTGAAAGATAGCTCCATTGATACCTTAAAGGAAGGGAATGACTTTGGGCTCTAGCACTTCACGGAGGTACCCGTTGCTTTTCGGATTACCCTGAATTCGTAGCAGCTGAGATCGTCCATGAAACGAAATCGCACCCCAGACCATAACTGTAGGTGTTCGGCCATTATGACGCTCGATAATGCACTCTGGAAGGCAGCGTTCACCAGCATAGCATCTAACACAAATGCGGTCATCATGGTTCTACAAATTTAAGTGGGATTCGTCAGAAAAGAAAACTTTTTGCCAATCAACCTAGCAGGCTCTATGTTCATGAGTTCATTGCAGACGCTGTCGTAGGTGATTTGTCATGAAGGGGATTCAGCATAAAAAAGCCTTTTACGCAGTCCAGGGTGCAGCAGACGTCGACGAATTGACGACCCCACATTAATACACCTGTAGCAGCAAACTAGCTTGCTGCCAATTGCCTGGAAGAAGTTGTACAGTTATCCACTGCTATACGAACCAGGGGTCTACAACCGCGCACTGATGTCACCTTCCATCGTTCAATCATAGTTTTTCGAGATGTCCGGTGTCGTAGGTTCAATTTTCCAAATTCACTTCACTATGGACCTGTCCCATTGCATATAAGTTGTTATTGTGTGCGACAGGAAAATTTTCCTTCACGAAGGCTGATGATTCTCCCTTTTTAAACTCCATAAGCTTTTAAAATTTCACTCTATTTCATCGTGGAAGTATACTTAGGTTCAACTAAACGTTCGCCACTTAAAATAACCCGGCACGATTTTCAATGTCCCAGCTACAGTTCCCTATTTATATGCTTTCAACATGAGTTCAGAGGGCGCTGCTCACACCACGTATACATAGTGTCTCTGAAACCTGAAACTTAATTGCTTTGCATAAAATCCTATAATTGGCATTTGCTACAACTTTTATTTCATTCGGATGATCCTTCATGGAGTTGCCTTTTTTACAAACAGCAGTATATATATATATAGTTAAAGTTCTCTACTATAGAGACGAATAATCAAGAATCATCAAACTAAAAAAAACCGAAATTGCAAGCTAAATCAGATATATATATATATATAAAGACGAACCTCCATATAATGAACCTCTGTATTGCGAATTTTTCTATGTAACGAACTTTTTCCTCAAACCAAGAACCATTTCATGATTTTCTTCGTAAAACAACCTCTCAAAAGCGAAGTGCATTTACTGTATAACGAACTTCAATTCCCCCCCCCCATATTTATAAAGTATTTCTCGACATTTCAAATTATTCTTTCTTTTAACACATTTTATGGTGGTCATAAATCTTGAACTGGTATTATTCAGCGCCTAGCAACAGAATTCTCGGCATTTCATCCGAGA
>BMAO01004281.1:0-25490 GCA_019973975.1 Trichonephila clavata | reverse complement strand
ACCTTGGGAGTGGTCAGGGGCCTCTCTTTCCTTTCCTTTGTGTATATGATGTTGCGAATTTACTTATTGAAAATTTATGTTATTTTTCAATTTTTTTCATTTTTCCAAGTGTTACTTGAAAATAAGCTTCAGGTTCCATGAAAAATGCGTCTTAAATTACACAGGAAGCTATTTCTTCTTGGTAATTTTTTTTAATAACAGTATTATTCATAATAAGCTATTTCCTCTTCGAGTATTTCGCCACAACTCGTATCTGTATAAATAGATTTATGTAATTTTGTCCCACTCCCACTTTTGCAGGGGTGTTTTTTAAAATAATTATAATTTGTATCATTTTCATGCTTATTTTTTGTATCGTTTCCTGGTCTATCCCGTGTTAAATCGAACCTGGGTAATCTCACTAAAGTTTACTCAGGAAAACTCATACACATACCTGTAAGTTGTATGTGGCTTTACTTTCCTCTGTTCTGCGTGAGTGAATATTAACGTCGCACTGTTCAGACGAGGGCTTTTGGAGACGACCTCGTAATTTTGAACCATGGTCAAGTGACGAGGACGACGCCAGAGCTGGCATCACCTCTCCTAACTACCACACCAACGGGAGGATTTTTGAGCTCTCACAGATTTGACGTGCATTGCGCCCCTACACGGCGGGTCTTCAGTGGTACTGGGCTCGAACTCATGACATACCAGCCACTAGTCTGTTACCTTGTCCACTAGGCTAACACGACAACTTCCTATATTCTGCAGATCATGAATAAAGGGCTGATGTTAAATAGCTTTTGTATATTTAAATTACTAATATATTTTTACTTGATAAAGTCCAATCAAAATAGGACCCTCGGTGTTTTTTTTGTTTGTTGTTGTTGCACCAAGGCGTTTGGTTACCTAGCTACGCCCTGTTATATAATATTAATAGTGTATTTCCAATCTGAACAGTCTGGAGAGTAAAAATGTCAAATCAGGTGTCATCCTCCTGAATTCATAATGATTTAAAATTATGAAGTTCGTCACCTCTATACCCCTCACGTTGTTTCGAAGTGCGATATTAACAAAACAAAAGACCAGCCAACGAAATTCAATCAGAAATTAACGAAAAATCTATTTGATAACTTTTTTTATAATATTGGTTTCTGTTTCACATCTATATTTTTTATTGCAGAGAGCGTAATTACTGTTGGATATTGATTACGTTTGCTTTAAAACGTTTCTAGCCTTCTGTAATAATTTTTTAAAATATTTTTCAAAAATTGATTTTTACAATGTATACAAGTATTTTCCCTCCTTACGAGTTTTTAAAAATTTATATTTTTTGGGGGGAAGGGGAAGTAAAAATTTTAAAAACAATGAGTTTAATTAATGATTTTAAAACATTCATTTTTTAAGAAAGCAACTTAAAAAAGAACCAGCAAAAAAGTAAACGAAAAAATTCATATTTTTTAAATGTAAAATATATATATGTACTACTTCTGTAATTTTGCTTTTTGACCTTTTATCTCGCTATAATCTTACATGAAGTTTTTTCACACACCGTCGAATAGTTATAAAAATAGACTTCTAATAGAAGCATGACTTCGATATAATTTCTTATATTTTTCACATACAATAATATTTTCATTAAATTTCTCACAAATAAATTGCGCGGAAAAACTTCATAAAAGTGTAATAATGATAATATTTGATGTACAGCATAGAGAGATGCATAATAGCAATTATTTTTCAGTATTGATTCAAATGTTTATTTTTATGTTATTAATACTTTACAAAAATTAAAAAAAAAATTATTAATCCGTTTACATTAAGAATATATTTTGCGTTGTAATATAATTAAAATATTCGTTCTAATCAAGATATGGAGTTAAAAATATCTAGCCAAAAAGAATAAATCAGGGGAAAAGAAATGAGAAGAATGGTTCCCCCGTTTTTTTAACAAGCTAATTAAGGCGCGTTTGTGTTTCGAGTGTCGGTGTCGTCCCCCCTCCCCATGTGAAGCATGAGATGAGTGAGAAGTTTCAAAGGAGTGGTCCTTAGATTCCTTCCCTTTTCCTGGTCTAGGAGGATCCAATTATCATATTGTAGAACCACACTTTGGCCTCTTTCATAGCAATCCTCCAAATAAAATATCAGAAAAGTTTAATTTGAATAGAGACATGATTAGAAAAATCAAAAGTATGAAAAAGCATTCACTTTGAAATAATGTAAATAGTGAAAGAGAAAAAAAGAACGACAATTAAATTTACATTCAACCATTATTTTGATTAATTTTTTTTTAATAGAAAGGACTGAGATTATTGAGTAATCCAATATCATCCATTTTCAGTTTTCATGTCCTTAATTTAAAGTTACTGAGTTACACACAGCAATGATTTTGCCACTTTCTTCTAGTAAACTAAGGAAGTGATTTTCCCTTTTGTGAGCATAATTTGTCCAGGCACAGAATGTTCAATAATACATTAAATTTGAAATAGTATATGGCTGTGGAAATTATCTAAAATCTGAACTTTAAAATAATTTCAGCAATAAGTTTTAAAATTCTAATTAATCCTGAATTGTACCCAATTTATTAAAATGCTCTTAAAATTTCAGAAATATAATCCCTGAGTTAGAAAGACAGTAGTGTTTTAAAAAAGAAATTTAAAAACTGCATTCACATATTTGTTTAAATAAAAGAAAAGAAACTGAATACACAAAGAAGTATAACTATTTCAGTCAACACTGAAATTCTAAAAATCACAGCTTCCTGTTGTGAATGTGTGGTGGTGTGGAATTTAGGAGAATGAAATGTTATTTGATTAAATCCTCCACATAAAAAGTATACAAAGATTAGCATGTCAAGTTATTGAGATTTTATACATATATTGATAGAAATTTTATACATATGAAACAATTTTTAAAAAATTATTCAACGCACACACAACAGTAAATTATAACATCAAATACTTCCTCACTAAATTATATATATATTGACATAAAAATAGTTAAGAGGAATATATAGTGAGCAAATATTATTCTTCCTATCAAAAATGCCATTTCAAAATGAATAGCTGCTTCAATATATTAAGATGACAAAGATTTAGAAGTTCAAAATGTGTGTGTAATATATATATGATTTTTTTTACAAATAAATTATTTTATTATAGTTATACTGTGGTGAGGTAGTATGTTGGTCAAGAAATATTTATACCAAATTAAACAATTTTTGTTTTATTTTTTAATAACGATATGTTTTTAATACTTATATAAAGAACAAATTAAAATTCAGTATTCATTTTTTAAAAAAAATAATAAATCTGCAACCTTCTAAATTATTTTGAAGTTACTTTCATAATATAAAAAGTATGAATATTTTTCAGAGCATCTTTTTCTATTATGATCTTATTTAAGTCAGGGCAGTTTTGTTACAAAAGCTGCTGAATTGTTCATGGTGCTAAATACTGGCTAAGTTGCAGCCTTAGTGCCAGGAAGAAAAAATGGGGAACTCTGACAGTTTTAAAATTTGAACAATTATAACTTCAGGTTCTTATTAAATATGCAGTTATAATTCCATTTACCTCTGAAATTGGCACATCCTATTGGACTAAGTGAAGGCATTTCTGGACAGTGTAGCATTGATAATTAAAAAAAATATATGCCATAAATTTGGGACTAAACCGAGTAGTGAAAATTGAAGCAAGCACTGAACATTCGGAACAGTAACGGGAACTTTGGGATAATGTACAATCAAGTTCAAAGGAAATTATTAAAGGAATTAAACACGAGAAAGAAAAAATGTATTAATCCTTCTTTTTAACAACCCCCAAATTTAAAAAAAAAAAAGGAGGAAGAAAAACTTATACATTTTCTTCATTAAAGTAAAATTTTCAGGAAAAATCAATCTCATTTTTTAAAACAAATATTTAATTTGTATATCTCAATACATCAAATTCAAATTTTTATTTCAAGAAACTATAATTCAATGAAAGAAAACAGCCACTGTCATGTAATAATAATAATATATTCTTATTATTAGAAATCTTATTTTTTTAAAAAAAGAATTCTGTAAGAATTTTTTTTTTTTTTTTTCAAAACCTATATCAAAACCTTGCTTTTACTGGAATATGTGTTCCAAGCAAAATATACATTAAGGTATTTTGAAAATTTATCATTATTTTCCTGCCAGTAATAATTAATTTTGAAGTACTGAAAACTTATTTTAAAATTATCTCTACTCAATATAGCTAAAAAAAATAAATAATAATACTGTTTCATGAAATTTACTTTAAAATTTTTTTTTAAAAAAAGTACATCACAATACTACTGATGATTAAAATGATTATAATACTATGCTTTTTAAAATTTTTTTCAGTTTTATACTACAGAATTTTTAAGTTTAATCACACGTTTTAAGCATAGCTGAAATGTGAATCTTATTGTGAACAATGGTTATAATGAATTTTCAGCAAAGTAAGAACAGAACTGAAAAATAAATTATACCCTTTATATATTAGCTAAATCACAATATAAACATAATTTTGGACTATTTTTTAACTGAAAAATTATATGGAATTCAAGTCAATTTTTGTTTAGCATAAGCTGAAAATAATTTTAATTCTAAACAGTATTTAAAAGGCAATGCATGTAATTCCTACCATTTTATAACAGTCAATATGATATAGATAAATATAAACACAATTTTCTTTCTTTATGAATAATATACATATATATTATTATATTATATATCAATATTTTTCTAGTTATGATTCTTAGAATCTGTTTTCTATCATTTAGCTTTGTGGGTAGTATAATTTTGTCTTATTATTTTTTTTTCATTTTATTATACTATATATATACATAAGAATATTGCTCTAAATGAAAATATGATTAAATTTCAGCTGCAAAAGTTAAAAGGATTTTGTAACAATAATCCTCAAGTGTCTGTTTAGAAAAAATTTGCTAAAATGATTCAAATGTTATAAGGATTAATAAAAATTTACTAAAAATTGCAAATAATCAAAAATATATCAATAAACTAAAATATTTTACTCTTCTATTTTAAGTCTACAATACAGTTACAGTTCTACATTTGTTTTTCCAGTTTCACTTAATATTTTTAAAAATTTAATCTTAATTCTTATTTTATAAACATACCATATTTCTAATGTGTGTGAACTTGTATACAACAAATAAACAATGAAAACATATTTATATCTTAAAATTCAAACAAAAATTGAAAAAACATTGAAATTGTTCAGTAGTAAAGTTATAAACAATAAACGCACAATATTTATAATAAGTTATTAGATGCACACATACTGAAACACACACTCAACACAGCATATCCAAAAAATACAATACATTGCACTTTTTTTTTCTAATTATGTTGAAAGTAGCCAATAATTCATAGAGAGCCAAATATAGGAACCCCAAAACAGTGGAATTTGAATTCCAAGGCTGTAAAAAGTAGGAATAAGTGCTGCCAACGAAATTGCGCATTACTTGTCCGGCCTTGTTTGTTCCTTTTATCTATCAGACTTCTCAGACAACTGATTAGCTGTCGAGGGGAAGTATCAGAACAGCTTCAGAAATCAACGTGGTGGCAAGAACCATCCTGATTTAGGAATACAAAAGAACAATAAAATAAATTAGTACTGAATAAGAACGAGAAAGAGTGGGAATCGAAGAAAAACGCAATGTCATCTTTACTGATAACTTACAAATTAAATCCATTTCAATCACAAATTGTAACAAACAATGGTGTAGCTAGGCCAAGGTGCAAGTCTAAGGGCCATCGTGCAAAAAATGAGGGCCCTGTCCTCTGGTAAGGTTTTATCAAATGAAAGGTAAAAATGATTGAATATTTTAAATGTGAGGTGGTATCTAAATAAGCAAGCAACAGCCTTCGGACAGGAGTGACCACTTTTGTCTAGTGGTCATGTTACTTGGCTTCGGAACCACAGATAGCGGGTTCAATCCTCCGACATTGATGACCTTAGCTGAGAAGGAAAACGCAAACCTTCTAAAGTGTCGTAGCGCCATCTACCCGCAAAAAGGAGCAATCAAAGGTCGTCAGACACATTTGACGCAGCAGGCAAAGTCGCGCGCGCGTCAGACTCGACGCAACAGTAACAACTCACACGCTCACCATAACAACAAATACCTCGTTCGTTCACCTATCCACCGACTCACTAGTGGGAGAGCACTGTGGCGGTATCTAAATAAGCAAGCAACAGCCTCCGACAGGAGTGATCCCTTTTGTCTAGTGGTCATGTTACTTGGTTTCGGATCCATAGATCTCGGGTTTCATCCCCCACAATTGTATAAAGCTACTTTAACGGCTTACAACCCCTACAGCTAGGTGGGGCAGGATTCTAAGGAGCCTAAAGCATATTTTATGTTGCAGTTTTGCAATTCTTTGTAAGAGAAAAGCTTGGGGCTTAAAACCTGACTTTACATGGATCACTAATATTCTCTGTTACTCCACTGATAGTAAATCAAAGCTACATACTACTACCTACATGTATGTGTATAAGTTCTCTTGAGTTATCTTTAGTGATCGTTCAGGTTTGATTTTACATCCCGACAGACCTATTCCAGAATAGTTTTGAAAAGTTTAGCAAATGCCGGAGCCAGAAGACAAGAAGTAACATAAAGATAGTAAAAATTAAACAGAAACGAAAATATTACAAAAATAACATCGGTATTAGGAAATAAAACGATGTTGATAAAGAATAAAAGGTATGTTTTGGATTAATTATTAAAGGTTTGCTTGGTCAGAGACTAACCTATAAACTACAAATTTACAATTTGGTTTACATTTTTTCTTAGCTTTAGTTTTTCGAAAAAGTTTTAATAACTTCGGTTAAATCCAGGCTTGATGTGATTTTGTTTTCAATTGCTATTGCTTGTCTTTGCTAAAGCTCTACTTACCTCGTCTCCAAATTTATATCACGCTTTTGTAAAATTTTGGATGCATAATTAATGTCATTCAATATACAGTGCGAGAATTCGCAAAGCAACACAAACTCGAAGTAAATCAATCTCTGCTTCAACACGTTTACCTTTACTGGGACTCTTCAGAACAATTTTTGATAATGCTTTGATTATATAAAAAAACCGAAGTTTAATTGTAGATATCGAATTGGCTCTATGGACCATCTAAGGGAGTGATATCCGATTCACCAGGGAGTTTTGACAGTAGATCCTACCGCTTAATGCTATTTCCAAAAAAGTTATACAAATCTTACAATGTTGCAAAAAAATCTGCATTTCCACACTATCGCTAACTGCATCATTTATCACCAATTTAAATTATGAATCACGCAGTATAGGTATTCACGTTAGGCAGAATATTTTAATTTGTTTTTGTACACCACTTATCACACTGGCTTCAACATATAACCTTGACCCACACATTTTTTTTTTAATCTATATTTTTTGATAAGCAATGTAGTCACCTGGTTGAATAATTTTGTCGCGACATGTTTGATGGGTACGTAAAAGCCTAGAAACACTTCTTTTACTTCTATATCAAATGGCGGTGCATTTTGCTATTTGGTTATTGTTGCATACCTCATAACAATGCTTAGCTGATGTACGTATTCATTATGTGGGTGAAAAACGCGGGATTTTTTTTCACTCAAAATTTGTTCTATAAGATTCTTTTCAAATTTGATCGCCAAGAACTCAATTATTTCATTTTAAAATGTTGCACTCAAATATCTTGTAGATCAGCGTTTCTCAAACTGTGGGGCGAGCCTCCCTGAGTGGGCGTGATAACCCTACAAGAGCGGCGCAAGCATATCGAAAATAAAAGATTTTTTTAAAAATAACTGGAATGAAGTAAAACAAAATACTTTCTGACATAATAAAAAAATACACTTTACACTGATATAATTTATATGCATCACATCTGGTGATATTACGTCATCAAAAATAAAAGCCTCAATCTCTTTGATCCTATAACCAAATAAAAAAAAAACATTTTATTTGAATTGCTGTAATCCCATGGTGAGATATTTTTGAAGTGAAAACTACTTTAGCCGCATTGGGCACTTTTTGTTAGGGGAAAATCTTATGGGTTCACGTCACCGACATGCTCATGACTGGCGCACGCGCAGTGTGCTGTGCGCCATAGACAATTTTTGGATGGGTGAAATTTCGTGCGTTTGCGTCACCGACTTGCTTATAGCAGTATATATGTAGCTATACAGCTGACGTATAGTGATGTCTATATCTTATAAGTGAAATCGAATGGATTTATTGAAAAGTTCAATGTGTATATACTGTGCATTGTTAAATAGTGTTTATGTTTGATTATTATTTGAATCGTTTAATTGAAGAATCATTGTGCAGTACAATAGTGAGTACTAAATAAATATACTAATATTTTAAGATAAAAAATAAATAACAAATTTATTTTAAATACTCGTATTTATTTTGGCGTTTGAAAATTTTGTATTGCTCTGCAATGCATCCCGCAATTCGGATAAGTATCTCACAGTGTCTTAGACGTTTTCTTACTACCGTGGTAAAACAGACTTCTAGTTGTTCAATCATATTTTTATCGTGGATTTTGAAATAAAAAATTTTATAAAATCTAATAATAATTCAAGATTAATGTGTTGAAGTTTAAAATATGCTTATTAATGCAAAATTATGGTTTATTACCAGGGCCGGACCGTTACCATTGGGGGCCCTGGGCTAATGATTCCTAGGGGGCCCCTTAATAATTAAAAATTTTGCCATTTTCCTAAAAAAAAATTTTGTGGGGAAAAATTTTAAATATACGAAACTCTCGTTTTTTTTTTATTTCAAACAATTTAAATTCGTTATAAACAATAACATAATTTACAAAAAAAACTTTTCTACACTTTTGTGCTGCAAATTCTTTTATTTGTTCATCACATTTTAAGTCTTTAGTGAGATCAGTATTAATAGAAAGAAGTGATAAATAAGTAAGTCTAGTATTTGTCGTTGTTGTCCTATATTTCAAAATAGGACATTTTAGAAAATGCATGCTCTGCTTCACTAGTAATAGGAAGCTTTATAAAAATCTTTAAAACGGTATTCATATTTAAAAAAATGTCAACAAGCTTCTTTTCAAATTTAAATTTAACATATCACTACAAGTAAAGGACAGCTCATTTTGTTTTAGATAAGTTTTGAGTTGAACACCTTCATTTACGAAATGTTGGTCTACGTCTCCTGAATAGGAATTTGATCTTGCAAATCCATATCAAAAATTTAAATACTATATTCTGCATGTACTTTTCTATTTAAATCAAGGGTTAGCTTATCTAACGAAACAATAAGCGTGTCCCTTTTAAATTTTTCTGCCCCATACAGAGCATTTTTTTTGTCGATTTATCTGCAAATTATGAAATAACCCGTCTTTTATTCACTTCACTATATTCTGTTTCTACACTAGGACTTAATTTTTTGGCTACGTCTTGATACTCCTTTAGTTTTTGATCTGATTCATGTACATTGCTTATAAACATTTTTATTGACATAATTAACTTATTTACTTCACAGATGTCCAAACCAGGAGTTTGTAATTTTTTGTTAACTGAATTAAATCTTTCAAAAAAAAAATTTCTTCCTAAAATATAATAGAAATAGGCAGTTTCGAATTTTGTTAATTTATTTAAAAAAAATTACTGCGTTTTTTCGAAATATTTTTTTTTTAATTTCATTGTCACTAAATATTATACTAATATTCATGTTATATTACCATAATTATCTTTTAATGCTTCAACAGCATCGTAGTGACAAGACTATCTGGTCTGACTTAAACTTTTTAAGGTAAATTTCAGTTTGATTTCACGATTTAGATGTTCCCACGTACGGGTCTAAGCAGAAAAGAAAACATATATTTGTTGCACTAAACCGAAGAAGTTCACTATCTCAGTTTCAACATTAACTCTCTCTGATTCTGCACCAACCAGACTAAGAGAATATGCAGCACACGACACATAATTAGCGAATTTATTATTTTTTCTTTTAGAAGATCTAGCACACCATCATATCGAACGGTCATATTGACAGCGTTGGCAAATGTCTGCCCACTACAATTATCCAATAGCAGTCCATTTGTTTCTAAAAATTCTTGTAGATAATTAAATAAGTATAATCCAGCGTGACTACTAATCTTTATTAATGAGACACATCTTTCATACACTTTTCCCGGAAAATAATATCGTAGTACAACAGCAAATTGGTCATTGTGGGTCAAATTTGGTGTTGAATACATCACAATTGAATAGTACATTGAATAGTAAACGTTATTGATTTGAGTTGTAATTGTTTAAATGATTTGCTTGCCCATGATCTCGATTTTTTGCTAATATATCGTTTTTGATAAGTACGATATTAAAAATTTTGGTCGTAATTCTCACTGTTCAATATGTTCACGAATGAATGGGTCGAACTCTCTTCTAGCAGTTCCAGGGCACCCATAAATTTATCATTATGAGGAGAATCAAAGAGATTGATTCAAAGAGACTTTGAATGTGTTCTTGGGGTACAGCAAACCAAGCAGCTTCCACACGTTGCCAAAGTTGATCTGATGTGACAGATGGGGGTGTAATCTGGGTCAATCGTTGAGCAACCATGGACCACATGTTTTCTATCGGCGAAAGATCCGGAGAGCGAGCCGGCCAGGGAAGCAATTCAATCTGGTGATTGACGAAGAAATTTTGGACAATGCGTGCCACGTGTGGTCATGCATTATCCTGTTGAAAAATGGCTGTGGCCAAGCCCTGAAGGTAAGGAAGGACAACTGGCTCCAACACCTCGGAGATGTAGCGCTGGCTGTTTAAAGTACCGGCAATGCGTACTAGAGGAGTGCGAGAGTGATATCCAATACCGCCCCATACCATAATACCCGGTACAGGACCAGTGTGGTGGTGCGTAACGCAGCTGTTCAGCAACCTCTCTAGACGGTGTCTCCAGACTCGAATCCGACCATCGTGGTGTTGCAGACAGATGCGTGACTCGTCAGTAAAGACAACTTCATTCCATTCTGCCACCCACATCCTTCTTTCATCGCACCATTAGCGGAGGAGACGTCTGTGGTTTTGCGTCAAGGGTAGATCAATCAATGGACGTCTTGCGGACAGACCACTTTGCTGTAAACGGCGTCGAATGGTAAGCGCCGACACTGAATGATGCGTTACAGACTCAATGCGCTGTGCTATGGTTCGTGATGTGACTGAGCGATCCATCACTGGCATGCGTACAATTTGCCTGTCCTCACGTGAAGTGGTGCACTGAGGTGGATGCGATCGTCCACGTCGGTCCGTCGTACTCTCCTGCATCCAACGGTCACATATTCGTATTACAATTGTTTGGTTTCGTCCAACACGACTACCGATTTTCCTGAAAGATAATCCACAATCTCGGTAGGCCACTATCCTTCCTCTGTCGAACTCGGATACTTGATCATAAGCTGATCGTTTTTTGAAAAAACCACAAGAAAAACACAATTGCCGAACTTGAAATCGTCGAAATCTCCAAGCCTTAAATAGCGCTTTGAGGTGGCGCCACAGGCGTGCGTGATGTGTGTCTGCGCTGAAATTCTAATCATTTGCATATCTCACCTCCGCTAATGTATGTTGTAAATTTCATGTTATTTGCGTGCTTCCTTCAGGGTGTTGCATTTACGGTGGCCAGCAGTGTATTTAGAATGTGATCATTCATTAAAAAAAAATCATTTTACACTTTTGTATACATTGTCGTGCCCTTGGTTTTACTCCCCTTTCAATTAAGCTATTATATCATGAATAATGTTTTTTTTTTAATGAACTCGTGCAAAGAGCGCATACTTCAGCCAGTACACGTTTAATGTATCAATATTGCACAAGGTATTTTTAACTAATTTCTTAATAGTAAATTAAGAGCAAGTTTAATAATTATTAGAGACTTAAATAGGCTCTTTTTGCAGATCAAAATTTTTCAAAAGGCTTAACATTAGAAATTGACACTTTTATGTCGATAACTCCAACACTTAAGTGGACTCAAGAGTCCCTAGCACAATGACACTTATTGCTCATGACACAGTTTTTCTTGTGGACTGGCGTTTATTAATTACTCATAACATCAACTTGCGAGCCGACCTTTTAAACTCCCTGGGACCTCTTTCATGCCTCCAATAATCTGATTGGTGAGCATAGTGCACCTGCACATGGCCCTCCTTGTCTTCATCCCAACTCCATGGGTTCTTTGAAACAATAGGCCAGCGAGACTCCATCCAACTCCTTCGCCATTTCCTTTTATTCCATTTGGAGGGTCAAAAAATCATCCAGTCACTTTTACACTGAGGGTGTGTCTTTATCACAACAGGCCGACATCCCTTTTCATTCAAGTAGCTCGTGGTTCACATGTATGGAGACCCACTAATGGACACTGTTCACAGGAGTGTCCTTTCCATAGATCATGGTGTCCAAACGTTATCTGAAAGTTGGAGAGGGAAGAGGTGTGCTTTCAACATAGCCTTCTTCAGAATTGGCAAGATACCTGTTTTGCCTCAGGCATGACGTAAGAACACACTGTCTCTTTTGGAAGATTACAAAATCCCATCACTCGCTCTGTACATCAAATTTGACAATTGTCGGGAAGTGTCCATTTAATGAGCAGACGCAACAGCATATGTAAATATACAGATAATTTTTTACTAAATAATTATAAAGGAAAAAATGAAATGGAAATAATTTTTAATAAGTTTTGTTATTATTTTTTAAAATAATTGATACAGGCAATAGAATGAAGAGCCACAACCTTCTATGCAAAAAACTGTGGTTTACCAACCTGTCTTTGAGGAATACCCAAAGAGAAAACAATATTGTATATTCCACAAACATGAGTTTTCTGTTATTTATGAGTGCCTTGGATGACAATTTCAAAAAATCCCCAGTAACATATTACTCTGAGTTTTTTCCTTGGTATGAATCTGTAAATGTCTTTTTAATGAACCACTCTGAGAGAAAGCCTTGTTGCATATTTCACAAATATAAGGCTTTTCTTTCGTATGAATACGTAAATGTTTCTTTAACTGACCTGTATCAGAAAAACCCTTGTTGCACATTTCACAGACATAAGGCTTTTCCTTGGTATGAATCCTTAAATGTGCTTTTAAATTACTAGTTTCAGAAAAACCCTTGTTGCATATTTCACAAACATAAGGCTTTTCCTTTGTATGAGTACGTAAGTGTGCTTTTAGACGACCACTTTGAGAGAAAGACTTGTTACACACTTCACAAGCATAAGGCTTATCTTTGGTATGAATCCATAAATGTCCTTTTAAATTACTAGTTGGAGAAAAATCCTCGTTGCACATTTCATAAACGTAAGGCTTTTCCTTTGTATGAATCTGTAAATGCTTTTTTAACTGATCAGTTCTAGAATAACCCTTGTTGCACATTTGACAAATATAAGGCTTTTCCTTGATATGAATCAGTAAATGTCTTTTTAAAATAAAACTTCGAGCAAAAGACTTGTTGCATACTTTACAAACAAAAGGTTTTTCGTTGGTATAACTCCGCAAATGTACTTTTAAATCATTACTTCGAGAAAAACCTTTGTTACATATTTGACAAACATGAGGTTTTTCATTATCATGAACACGTAAGCGATGCCTTGAGTTACATTGAGAGAAAGCCATTTTGCAAATTTCAAATGTGCAAGTTTTTTTCCCCACAGGAATGACTACATCAATCTTTTTTTAAATCTACATTGAAAAAAAAAGGGTCTTGCATTCTTGTTCAAAATTAGGTTACATTAAGATCCTTCTGTAAAAGAAAAGAAAAATAATGAATTCTCCAAAATAATGTAGAACATGTAAACAGCATTTTATTCTACATGGTAAAAAAAATTTCACTTGATATCAGAGATATGAAGAAATTAGTTGATTTTTAGACAGCATTTGTATTAAGTCAATCAATATCTTAAATATATATTAAATATTAGTTACTAAAAATATATTCAAGTAATACTTCACAATTATGAATATGTTAACATGTACAATATGATGAGAAACTAAAGGAATATGATAAAATATAAATATCTTCAAGGAGGATAATTCTTTGAGGGTATGTACCACAATATGGTACAGAAAAAAATAAGATTCGAGAAAACAATAAGATTAAACAATTCGTTAAAAAAAGTGTTGTAGGGCCTGTATTTTACTTGTTTCATTATTAGTTTGAGTTACTGTCAAGATTAAAGCTATTGGAAACACACACACACAATCTACAATACATAATTTTTAACAATATATTAGAAAACCATGAGAAAATATTCCTGAAATCACAAAAAGTTTTTCAACACAGGGTTTTTTTAAAAAAAATTTATAAAGCTTTAAATTTGGAATATTTTCCATAATCTGATTTACTTTTTTTATGAAGAGGATAATTAACAAGAAATTATGCAAGAATTAGACTATTCTGCAAACATGATAACATAAAAGAATTAAATATATTAATATTTCTTAACTAAATGAACATAACCTTATTCAAGGAATGAAGAGGCCATGTTAACCAAATGGTCTTCGCTGTAATTTTGAATAAGGTCTTGTTCCTTATGCCCAGTGGCCTGCTGTCTTCAGGCAATCAGACAACTAAAATCCTGCCATGTAGAGGAGACAATGCATGATTTTTCTGTTGAACCTAAAAGTCCTGAGTTCCAAGAATTAGATCAGAGCTCTGGTTTCATCCATGTTACATGTGTGCGATTCAAAATTCGAGATCCAATGGAAAAAGTTCTCAACTTTCTTCAAAGTGTAATAAATATAAGAAATTAATAATTCCAGGGAATGAAGTACATTACTTGATGATATTAGTCTTATCTGGAATACAATGATAGTTTCCGCCAAGAAAACTTAAAATTTCATTAACGCTTTTTCCAAATCCAATTTATGGATTTTTAACAAATACATCTTTGTTCTTGATAAGCATTGTAGTAAATGGTGATATGGACCATGTAATTATACTTATGCTAAACGATTCCTCTCCTTCACATCAAAGTTCAATCTCATTTAATAAGCAACATGTCACATTACTAGAATTATAACTCAAGACACAAATATTTGGCTGAGAAGTTTAAGAGCAATTATTCCCAGTGTTAAAAATTTTGAAAATTAAATTATTTTATTTTTTGAAAGAAAATAAACCCTAACTTTTGACCTAACATGTACGAAACTGGAGAAAATAGGTTTTTAGTACTAAATAAACTGTTTTTGTAGAAAGATTATTAACACCTTATTCAAATATTAATTAAAAGATTTTTAAGGAAGTACAGCAGTGAATAGTTACTTGCACACTGATAATTAACTAAATTCAGTGAAATTACCTGTTGGAATTTATCTATTGTAATACGAAAGAAGGACATAATGCCAAGATTCACCTCTTGAAATATTGTTGTTATACTAGAAAAAATATACATAGCAGACAAATCAGTCAAAACTCGAGTGTGGTATTTTTGTGGTATGTGGGTATTTTTTAAGAAAAAGTACAAACTGATGAATCAGTTGATTGCTAATAGCACCCTACTACAATTACTAATTTTACTTCTGTATTTTTGTTGATGTATTCTGAAAAATATTGTTCTTGTAAAAGATAAACCTCTCAATCTTTATGAGAAAATTTACTTGGACCATCATATTACTAGATTATGAAAACATGCAATTGTTTAAACAAACTGAATAGCTTTTTAGGGCGTTTTTCCCATAGTGGAACAAAAGCGCTATTAGGACGCAAATTTCCTCTTCGTTCCATATTTTGTCGTACCTTTTCCTCAGCCAATTGACCTTGGGTTTTCGGCATTTGGTCGCATTTGTGCCCTAGATGAGCCGAATCATATTTAAATTTAATAATTTTTAATTTTTTTTAGTGCAGTACTACTTTTTGTTAGTAAAAAAGTTCATTAGTTGCATTATTGTAAAATACAACATGTGAAAAACGCGCTAAAATTACTTGGCCATGCCAATGATCGATATCTTGTTTTGTTATTTACGTCTTTCTTTTAAAAAATGTATACATTCATTAAAAAGGAAGAAAAAATGGTTACATTCTACTACAACTCTTAAGGGGGAAAAATAAAATTTTACATGTTAATGCAAAAATTATTTTCATACTAAAAAATAATCAACTTATTTACATAAATTTTATTTTATAATCGTACTGTCACCTGCATGTTGCTCGAAGCTAAAGACAGATGTACACCTAGCCCCAATGAATTTCGTGGGCCTTGATCCGACACCGTCAGACAGGTGGCATTAGAAACAACAACAACACATAAATTTTATACTATATCTATTCCTCCAATTTATGTGCTATTACGCAAAATACTACCAAATTTTACTCTTCTCATGGATTGAACATATCTATAATTGCTGGAGATTGCACAACAGTCTTATTTCTGACCTTTTCTGGTATCTAGATGGGTGAATGTTCATTTAATTATTTTTGGAATTACATCCATTGTGAATATAATTTATTTTTTAAGCTTCCTGGAAATTAACCATTTTACTTTGTGAATATTTTATCTAGATAACTCTGTATATTCATTTTTTTTCTTGCCTTTTTTTTAAGTACTACTGAAAAACACTTTCAATATTATTACAATGAAATTTTTGTTTCTTCAAACAATTTTATAAGTTGAATTATTTAAATTTTTTTTTTTTTCTGATATGCTTGAAGAGCACAATGTTGAGGTGGTCAAAAATCCTTCTTTTAACTAACACTGATATAACAGAAAAAAGCTTAGATCCAACTTATTTTGCAATAAGGGGGGGGGGGGGAGACAGAGTTCAGGTTATGAAAGGTCCTAATGTACATTGTGCTCTTTGTAAATCAGTATTCACATCAATAATACTAATTGATTTTGATTATGTATATTGCAGAAAAATAATTTGATTTTGAATTTAAAACCTTCTAACCAAAATTAAGACTTTTACCATTTTTTCAAATATTAAACCCCTTAGTGTCAAAATTAAATTTTGAAACTTTTCTCTTATCCAGATCTACATACCATAAAACATCTTTTCTGAATTGCTGGGTTCCAAATAATAATTTTTTTTCTTCATATAACCACAATACACCTTACTAAAAATTAAAAATTTATAGCTCTATATGTATGGATAGGGTTTTAATCTTCCTCTAAATCCCTTCATAGTTGCACCACTGTCTTCAACAAGGGGGGATGTTATTAAGGTATCTCATTATGAGCGACATACATTTTTCAAAGAAATTGAGGCATGAGGATATTTTTAGTGGTTTACAGAATAATGTAGAAAAATTTATAGAAAAAAAAGCTTAAATTGTACAAAAAAAAAGGTTGAAAATTTATATAAAAAGAATACATGAACAGAACCTACCTAGTACAAAAAATTGATCAACAAATTTTCAATATTGATATGTGTCTTTTCTGAAAAAAAAAAAACTTATAAAGAACATTTATAATGACCTCTTAAAGATAAGAAATATTTACATATAAAAAAATAAAATATTTTATCCAAGTCATTATATAAAACTGACTATCTAAGCAGTGGCGACGCTAGACCACGCGTGGACGTCGGCGAAATTAGGGTTCACGAGGCCTCCTTTTTTCCCAGTCAAGAAAACGTTAAATTACATTAAAAAAAAGCCAAATTATAGTTAAACTAATGTATGAGTAAACGAGATTTATTGCTAATCAAAGGATGACAAAAATTACACAAATAGAATTTTTATAATTAAAAATTTTAATTTAATTTAAATAATTTTAAATAATTAAAAACTTTGCGAGGCCCCCTCAAGCGCGAGGCCGTCGCCGACGTTGCCACTGTATCTAAGTCATTACATAAAAATACTTATGTGACTTAAGATTTAGTATTAATACTTTGATTGTTAAACTGAAATCAAAATTTAACAATCAATTATATTTTTGGCCAAAACTATTCTATTATACAACACAGTCACAAAAACATTCAAATAGTTATTTTCATAACTTTTTTCAGCAATTCCTTCCCCCATTTGAAAATTTGTTGCTTATGTTTGCTAAGTTGGGCGATAACATTACAATATGATTACCATGACTGTTTAATCGTGTGATAATGTGGTTGCTATGGGAATTAAGTATACTATAGTTACTTTTTATTGGGGGGTTTTTTGGCAGTAACCTTTTTAATTTGAGACAATTTTAATTTAATTTTTTTATAAATATAACCATTTTCACAGGATTTATTACCCAGGCAGTGTTTTAATCTTTTGCTGTTCTTTAAAATATGGATACTTCAAACATTATTGGTGTGAGTACCAGGATATTTTTCAAAAGAATATGATGACTCACTGATAAATTATTGCAGACCAAAAGGATTTCTGTATTTCTACTTTTTGCCCAGTTTGTTTTTGAAAAATTCTGATTTCTTTTCCTCATTCTTGGTAAAGATTTTACTTATTCTGGCCATCATGAAATGTGGTAAAAGTAGAAGTGATATGAAAATTGTTTACAGGCAGGATAAAAAATTTGACAGCCAGAAAATGTTTTATTGCATATTTTACTGCACAAATTCACACTGCAGAAATAATAAATCTATCAGGCATAATACATTTTTCATTCGCATCAAGTTGTACATTTTCCCGAAACTTTATTTTTGCTTTACTTTTGATTACTAAATATTTAAGCTTTCCTCATTTTATAAAATTCATAAAGGACTCAAAATTTTCTTAAAGGTTAAAATTATTATTGCTTTCATTTTTCCTACATTCAGTTTTTAATTTCTTTCCCCTGGCATTTCTAAATTTTTCATATTCTATTCTTTTAAATCCTGGTATTCATATTTTTCTATGCTGTTTTTCATATAAAAAAATAAGCGAATTTTTGACTACTTCATTAAAAACCTATGCAATGTCACCATCTGAAAAACATTCATCAGAAAAAAAAGCCATTCTTTAAAATTATTTTTACATCAGTTTCTTACTCCTAGGCCACCATCTTGAATTTAAAATCACTCTGCAAATTCTTATTTGGCACAATTTTAAAATTGCATAAAACTACTGATAACAAATTGTTTTTAAAAAAATTTACTTGAACATAAGATGAAAAAAATTAACTTAAGTTATGTGAAATACAATGTTGACCAAATCATCAATGAAAAGTTGTCAATAAATGCCACAATATGTAGCAAAAACAAAAAATTGTGTCCACTAATGTACAAACAGAATATTCTTGTTTGCAAATACAATGATGCCACTGGGCAAAATAGGTCCTCATTTTAATACATCAGTAATAAATTCATTTATATATTCCATACTACTGGATGTAAGAAAAATTACCATAAATTAATTAAAGGAAAGTACTTTGCAGCAAGAAATATAACTTAAATCTAAATTAATAATAATGATAGTAAAAAACAAATATAATAATCCAAGTACAAAGAAAAATTATACATTTTAAGAAATCTTGTACAGATATTTTGATAGATTTTCAATAACATATTAACAATTGAAAATTAAAGAATGAAAAAAGGATCCAGGATTCAATCATTATATTTAAAAGTTCCAGAAAGTTTTATAGAAAGGATGCATCACTTTTATTGAATTCAGTAATATGATTGGAAAGACCAGCATTACTTTTTGTGGAAGAAAGGTAGCCAGAATTTGATGAAATCATCTAAAAAACCAAAATCAAAATATCTTCATACTAAAAGAATTCCAAAGTTCTAACACGGAACAAATTCCAGTACATCTGTCACTGAATTGAACTATGGTCAAGCATTCACCACACTAAAATGTCAGCAGTTCAATGAAAGTTTTATTTGGAGTTATGCTCTATTTTTAGTAGACTATGTTTAAGAACACTAACAGCTTCTGACACACATGCAATAACTCCATCTAAAATCGTCTATGAGTAGACCTTAATAGAAAAGGTCTCTCAAAGGATCACTATTTTCTCATCGAAAATTGTGCTATAACCTTATACAATTTACAGCAATTTATGAATGATTATGAAAAGAGTATGTTTCGCAAAATATACAAATTTTTAAACACACTTCTTTAACAAGAGGATTTCCAAAAAAATTTATCCCTTACTACTATTATTATTCTCACAGTCATTTTAAAAAAAATCACTAAAATTGATTATTTAAGAAATTTATAATACCATAGAATAAACTTACCTCATACTAATGCTAATTTTTCATAGCAATCAATAGAACTTCAGTTTAAACTTCAAGAAAAAAATTTTTACACTCAATAGACAAGCGGAAATCGGGACATTTACAGAGCAGGAACTAGAAAAACAATGTACTATAATGTAAAAAAACCTGGAAATCTAAAAAAATGCATTAAAATTTTCTTAATATAATCAGAGCAAAAAAATTATTACAATCACGAGATTGATAGACGAGCAATCCCAAGGCAGAAGCTACTAAATCAATGAACCGAAAATCAAAATTAACTCCTAATCAAAGACTAAAAAAAACTATGAAATTACAAGATCGGCCATTGGGTGGCGAGATTTTGAAAAGTTGCCAATTTGGCGCGCGTTTTTGTTCGATGTGTTGTGTTTGGGAATAGCAACCCTACCAGAACAAGCTACACCGGAGCGCGAAATTCAAGTTGCGCGAAATCATTAAAAAATAGCATTTCTAAATATTGAAACTGAAAATCGCTGAAAAAAATTAAGCATTTAAAAATGGAAATAATTTAACAAACCAAAAAAAAAATGAAGTTTCTTTCTCATTACCTCTGCCCCTTTTTCCCTACATTTATGATGACGATGTCGTCATCTTGGTCCGGCATTATTTGTTACTCCTGCTCCAGCGTTTGGTCTAGCAGAAAAAGGGAGGAAAACACTAGTGACGTCCGCTAAGAAGCTTATAAAGGATTCGTTCTTAACGGAGTGGTAGTGTTTTCTTCTCCACATAAACTCATACAGATAAGAATCAAACATCTCCTCTGTCTGATTCATCGTATTTCCAAGGAAACGTTTGATTGAAGTAAAATAAATTTGTGGATACGTTTTCTCACGTATCCACAACGAAAGAACGAAGCCAAAAAAAAACAAGCTGCCAACGACGGAACTAGTGGGAAAGTAAAAAATTGTTGCAAAGACAAAAGCACGGTACAAAAATGTCCTGCACATGGGCAAAAACTGACCATTGGTCATTTTTCAATGGAAAACTGTATTGCGCGAAAATTCGCCGTTCCGACCTATCCACTTCCATATTTGGTGCATTTATCAATTTGGCGAGAAAAAGTCTTAAAAACCAGTGGCCGATACGGCAATCCAGTTCAGTTCAATACAGTGATACCACTGCAAATCTGTAGACTTAACCATCGAAGTCTGATAGATAAAAGGAACAAACAAGGCCGGACGTGTAATGCGCAATTTCGTTGGCAGCACTTATTCCTACTTTTTACAGCCTTGGAATTCAAATTCCTCTGTTTTGGGGTTGCTATATTTGACTCTCTATGAATTATTGGCTACTTTCAACATAATTAGAAAAAAAAAAAGTGCAATGTATTGTATTTTTTGGATATGCTGTGTTGAGTGTGTGTTTCAGTATGTGTGCATCTAATAACCTATTATAAATATTGTGCGTTTATTTATAACTTTACTACTGAACAATTTCAATGTTTTTTCAATTTTTGTTTGAATTTTAAGATATAAATATGTTTTCATTGTTTATTTGTTGTATACAAGTTCACACACATTAGAAATATGGTATGCTTATAAAATAAGAATTAAGATTAAATTTTTTTAAATATTAAGTGAAACTGGAAAAACAAATGTAGAACTGTAACTATATTGTAACGTAAAATATTTTAGTTTATTGATATATTTTTGATTATTTGCAATTTTTAGTAAATTTTTATTAATCCTTATAACATTTGAATCAGGTTTAGCAAATTTTTTCTAAACAGACACTTGAGGATTATTATTACAAAATCCTTTTAACTTTTGCAGCTGAAATTAAATCATATTTTCATTTAGAGCAATTCTTATATTATATATAGTATAATAAAATGAAAAAAAATAATAAGACAAAATTATACTACCCACAAAGCTAAATGATAGAAAACAGATTCTAAGAAACATAACTAGAAATATATATATATATATATATATATAATTATATATATATATTAATGATAAAAGAAGAAAATTGTGTTTTATATTTATCTATATCATATTGACTGTTATAAAATGGTAGGAATTACATGCATTGCCTTTTAAATACTGTTTAGAATTAAAATTATTTTCAGCTTATGCTAAACAAAAATTGACTTGAATTCCATATAATTTTTCAGTTAAAAAACAGTCCAAAATTATGTTTATATTGTGATTTAGCTAATATATAAAGGGTATAATTTATTTTTCAGTTCTGTTCTTACTTTGCTGAAAATTCATTATAACCATTGTTCACAATAAGATTCATATTTCAGCTATGCTTAAAACGTGTGATTAAACTTAAAATTCTGTAGTATAAAACTGAAAACATTTTTAAAAAATTATTAAAAAGTATAGTATTATAATCATTTCAATCATCAGTAGTATTAATGTACTTTTTTTAAAAAAAAATTTTAAAGTAAATTTCATGAAACAGTATTATTATTATTATATTTTTTTAGCTATATTGAGTAGAGATAATTTTAAAATAAGTTTTCAGTACTTCAAAATTAATTATTAATGGCAGGAAAATAATGATAAATTTTCAAAATACCTTAATGTATATTTTGCTTGGAACACATATTCCAGTAAAAACAAGGTTTTGAAGGAAAAAAAATTTTTTTCTTACAGAATTCTTTTTTTAAAAAAATAAGATTTCTAATAATAAGAATATATTATTATTATTACATGACAGTGGCTGTTTTCTTTCATTGAATTATAATTTCTTGAAATAAAAATTTGAATTTGATGTATTGAGATATACAAATTAAATATTTGTTTTAAAAAATGCGATTGATTTTTCCTGAAAATTTTACTTCAATGAAGAAAAATGTATAAGTTTTTCTTCCTCCTTTTTTTTTTTTAATTTGGGGGTTGTTAAAAAGAAGGATTAATACATTTTTCTTTCTCGTGTTTAATTCCTTTAATAATTTCCTTTGAACTTGATTGTACATTATTCCAAATTTCCCGTTACTGTTCCGAATGTTCAGTGCTTGCTTCAATTTTTCACTACTCGGTTTTAGTCCCAAATTTATTGCATATATTTTTTTAATTATCAATGCTACACTGTCCAGAAATGCCTTCACTTAGTCCAATAAGATGTGCCAATTTCAGAGGTAGATGGAAATATAACTGCATATTTTAATAAGAACCTGAAGTTATAATTGTTCAAATGTTTAAAACTGTCAGAGTTCCCCATTTTTTCTTCCTGGCACTAAGGCTGCAACTTAGCCAGTATTTAGCACCATGAACAATTCAGCAGCTTTTGTAACAAAACTGCCCTGACTTAAATAAGATCATAATAGAAAAAGATGCTCAGAAAAATATTCATACTTTTTATATTATGAAGGTACTTCAAAATAATTTAGAAGGGTTGCAGATTTATTATTTTTTTAAAAAATGAATACTGAATTTTAATTTGTTCTTTATATAAGTATTAAAAACATATCATTATTAAAAAATAAAACAAAAATTTTTTGTTTGGGTATAAATATTTCTTGACCAACATACTACCTCCACACCACAGTAACTATAATAAAATAATTTATTTGTAAAAAAAATCTATATATATATATATATATTACATTTTGAACTTCAAAATCTTTATATTGAAGCAGCTATTCATTTTGAAATGGCATTTTTGATAGGAAGGAATAATATTTGCTCACTATTCCCTTAACTATTTTTTATTTCAATATATATAAAATTTAGTGAGGAAGTATTTGATGTTATAATTTACTGTTGTGTGTGCGTTGAATAATTTTTTTAAAAATTGTTTCATATGTATAAAATATCTATCAATATATGTATAAAATCTCAATAACTTGACATGCTATTCTTTGTATACTTTTTATGTGGGGGATTTAATCAGATAACATTTCATTCTCCTAAATTCCACACCACCACACATTCACAACAGGAAGCTGTGATTTTTAGAATTTCAGTGTTGACTGAAATGTTATACTTCTTTGTGTATTCAGTTTCTTTTATTTTATTTAAACAAATATGTGAATGCAGTTTTTAAATTTCTTTTTTAAAACACTACTGTCTTTCCAACTCTAACTCAGGGATTATATTTCTGAAATTTTAAAAGCATTTTAATAAATTGGGTACAATTCAGGATTAATTAGAATTTTAAAACTTATTGCTGAAGTTATTTTAAAGTTCAGATTTTAGATAATTTCCACAGCCATATACTATTTCAAATTTAATGTATTAGTGAGCATTCTGTGCCTGGACAAATTATGCTCACAAAAGGGAAAATCACTACCTTTAGTTTACTAGAAGAAAGTGGCAAAATCTTTGTTGTGTGTAACTCAGTAACTTTAAATTAAGGACATGAAAACTGAAAATGGATGTTATTGGATTACTCCAATAATTCTCAGTCCTTTCTATTAATAAAAAAAAAAATTAATCAAAATAATGGTTGAATGTAAATTTAATGTGCCGTTCTTTTTTTCTCTTCACTATTTACATTTATTTCAAAGTGAATGCTTTTTCATACTTTGATTTTTCTATCATGTCTCTATTCAAATTAACTTTTCTGATATTTTATTTGGAGGATTGCTATGAAAGAGACGAAAGTGTGGTTCTACAATATGATAATTGGATCCTCCTAGACCAGGAAAAGGGAAGGAATCTTAGGACCACTCCTTTGAAACTTCTCACTCATCGCATGATTCACATGGGGGGAGGGGGCTATTTTACGACACCGACACTCGAACACAAACGCGCCTTAATTAACTTGTTAAAAAAACGTGGGAACCATTCTTCTCATTTCTTTTTCCCTGATTTATTCTTTTTGGCTAGATATTTTTAACTCTATATCTTGATTAGAACGAATATTTTAATTATATTACAACGCAAAATATTTTTAATGTAAACGGATTAATAATTTTTTTTGAATTTTTGTTGAGTATTAATAACATAAAAATAGACATTTTAATCAATACTGAAAAATAATTGCTATTATGTATTTCTCTATGCTGTACATCAAATATTATCATTATTACACTTTTATTAAATTTTTCCACGCAATTTATTTGTGAGAAATTTAACGAAAATATTATTGTATGAAAAATATACATCTAAAAGAAATTATATCGAAGTCATGCTTCTATTAGAAGTCTATTTTTATAACTATTCGACGGTGTGTGAAAAAACTTCATGTAAGATTATAGCGAGATAAAAGGTCAAAAAGCAAAATGACCATAGAAGTAGTACATATATATATTTTACATTTAAAAAATATGAATTTTTTCGTTTACTTTTTTGCTGGTTCTTTTTTAGGTTGCTTTCTTAAAAAATGAATGTTTTAAAATCATTAATAAACTCATTGTTTTTAAAAATTTTATTCCCCTTCC
>BMAO01004280.1:0-121768 GCA_019973975.1 Trichonephila clavata | reverse complement strand
GTCGGTATGAAAACAGGAGTTAACCTCAACATTTAAATGTAAATAATTTATCATCACATATCGACTTCTTAAATTATATTTTTATATACTAATAAAATCAAGGTAATCTGAAAATTTATAGCATGAGTTATAATAAAATACAATAATAATTCAATTAAAGATAACTCCATTCAGAAAATATTGCTCATAAATAAAAGAAAAGGAATTTAATTGGAAGCTATACTATATTATTTAAACATAAATTAGAAGACGGTTTGTAGTGTTGTCACCTTTGTTCTTTATGATAATAGTTAGAACGCATGTTTTACCAAATCTGTTAATCATTAAGAGAGTACTCTATAGTTAGATCGTTAAATTTTCATTATGATATGGGCAAATTCCTTGAAAATTAAAATTTAAATACATTTTGTTAATATATTTATTGCTATTTTTAAATATATATAATTCAGATTAAATGAAGAATATCTAAATGCCTTTAAGAAAAAGATTAGAAAATCACTAGTGGACTTTCATGATCCGAACAACAACATTTATAAAACTCTTTTATCTTATTTATTTTAGCTAATTTCATTTGCAGAAAATGCTCTATTTTAAATATTTTCAAATCAGTAATTATATAAACTAAGACGTTTAAATTTATTAATTAAAACTAGTACTTTTATATTAATTTCCTTTAATTCATAAGTTACAAGTTATCAAGGTTGTATTTCAGTAATTATATTTTCCACATTCTATGTGGTTATTCTATTTCAAAAGTTGGAATAATTATTCAAGGATATTTCTTTATAAAATGTGAATATCTAAGATTAATGCTAATTTAATTCCAAATTTCAGAGTTCAGATTTATTAGAAGTATTTCATATATACATATATATATATATATATATATATATATATGTTATATATATATATATAACATTAGTTTCACCAAAAGAGTCAATTATCCTTAAATTAAAATGTATTAAGATGGGATTATCAATATGGAATCTTTCAGTTACATAAATAATAAAGCTTAATTTATTTATGTAGTAATTAGGTTGTGACGTACTAGTAAAAGTGAGAATATAATTAAATTAAAAATACAATTTTCTTGTAAAACTACTAAAAGCTAGAGTTTGAAATGTTTTAGCTTATATTTTTAAAATTACTTTCTTTATATATTACTACATTGGCATTGCTTATGCTACTTATATAGAATGTGGGTTCGATCCTGACTTAACATAGGATTTTTCTGAAGCAAAATTGTATCAATGCATGTTAAATGATTATCTGGCATGTAAAGATCCCTTGAGTACCAATTGTCTAAATTTGCTAAAATAAATAATGCATGTCCGACGGGAACTCTATTTTAAAGTTAATCCAAGAGAAAATTTGATAGTGAAAGCCATTAGATGATGATACTAAGAAATAGCTCTAACATTTGAGGTTTGCCATGTCTGAGAAGGCTTATTTGTTCAAATGCAATCCATAGTAAGAAAAGAACACTACTTATATTATTTATCAATATAAACTCAATATATATAGATTTTCCGGTTTAAAAATCATAAATGACTAATAAGAAAACTTGTTTCTTTCTAGTTTAGTAGATATTGTAATACTCCCAGGTTTTTATTTCATATTAAAATTATTCATCATTTCTTTCATAACGTTTATTCTATTCTTCAAAATGAATAATATATACTTTTAAGTATCAGTGTAAATATTACTAAAATTAATTGATACGTAGATTTAGGGTGTTAAGGAAAGTGCGTGGAAATATCCATTGTTTTCCATTTTTATGTAATGCTAATAAAAGTTTGATGATCATTCATTATGCTTTGGTTTAAGAAAATACTGTTTAAACCAAACGACATTTGAAGCAGCTTTATACTAAAATTTGTTATATATATCAAAAATATATATAAATTTTAAAGGTCGGTTTGAATTAAAGATCTGGTGTAAAGAATAAATTGACAAACAATTTCCATTGTCATAAAGGTGTTTTAGCAAAATATTTCAGTCGATATTTGAAGAAGCTTTCAAATAAAAATAAACCATAGTTTCATATGAACGCAAGATTGCAAGGGTGAGGATTTCAGTTTTTATTGAAATATATAACTAAGATACGAAAAAGTGGTTTTTCCGCATATTCATATTTCACTTTTCAATAAAATCCAAACCTCAAATAAAAAGATCAAAATTTTGAATAGAAATGAATTTTCTTACTATCCTCGAAACCATTCGTCTTGAAGCGTGGAACAGAAAACTTTTGAGAAGGATAAATGTCAATCATAGAAAGAAGAAATAGAAGATAGAAAAGTAATTGTAATAATGTTTTCCTTCGCTTGTTTAATTCGACAGAATCATCATTGTTAAAACGACCCACATTCTTTAAATGAGAATTTTTACATTAGAATTATTCAATTTGCAAGAGAGAGTCGACATACTTAAATTACTAAGATTGTGCGCCCTTCTTTGATAATTAACTACGGTACATTGATAATTACTTTACTTAGTGTATTTGAATAATAAATAACGGCAGATAATTGTCATGGGCTAATGAATCGGTATTAATGAAGGAAACTGAGTGAATACAAAAGTATTTGATGCTTGACAACAATAATCTAATTAAAAGCGAAAAAGAATCAATAACGATATCAAGGAGCAGTAGTTTCAATTTAATGGAGAACAATACGCATGGAAGAATTTATGTATTTTGTAGGTGTGACAGAAGCTTATATTTCAAGCAAATTTTCTCGTTAATACAAATTTTCAATTTTTGAAACACTTCGTTTTTCATTGAGCATACTATACTTGATTTATGTTTTAACATATATTATTAAAACGTAAGTTTATTTTCATTTTATTTGAATAACAATAAATAATAAATTTATATCTATACACAAAAGTCACACATTTGCAATCATAATGAAATAGTATATTATGTAGTAAGGAAAGAAGCTGTTTATTTGACTCTATTTAAATTTTTACGGTTTAAAAATCAGGTGTTAAAAGTTAAAATTACATAAATCTTATGTCATATTCATTTGTTCTTACCCTTCAACGTAAACACGTACACATTATAAGATCATTTAAATTTAATTTAAAGAGTTACAAAGATTACTAGCTGATACTTATTTTCACATGGGAACTAAAATTAAACAACATGGTGATAAAGAAGGATTGTAGTAAAAGAAGTTTTAAAGATAATTTTATTTAAATTAAATGAACTGTTATTAATTAACAATTGCAAATTAAACAAAAAGCTTGCATATTTCAGCTGAACAAGAGCCATATTAATTAAATTTTAAGTCTGTAGAATTAATAGCTGATAAAAAGGAGTTTTATTATTAAACCTGCACTTTGCGGGTTGATTTGAAACACCTTCTAAGTTAATCTCTGCTCAGCAAAGTGAGACACTTTATTAAATTTTTGTAACGAATGCTAAAAGGTATAGCTAATTTTATATCTGATGTAATACGTAAAATCAATTTGTTGCTGCATTTATTTTACTTTTTAAATTATAATACTCAAAGTAACGCTGTTCTTTAGCAATATAATTGTAATTCGCATGGAAAATAGCGAAATGTTGGTGAGAGCTGTTACTGCTTGCAATCATGTTGATTGCTGAACGGTTCAGAAGTTGATTTGGTTGTAGTGCCACTGGTAGCTGCAAATAAAGTGGATAGCACAAAACCTCCTAAAAACTACATAAATGCATGCCACCTCCATAGTGATTGGTTGAACAGTATGAGTGAAGGAGGTCACATTTACAAAACATCCATTTCTATATGCTAAGTTAAGGATTAATATTATCTCTGAACACTTTGTTAATTTCCATTAGAAAGTTTTCTTATATCTTTGTGAAGAATATGATATAGAACTTGTTTAGCAGTACAGCACTAGAAAATCCGCAATAAAGAGAAAATTAATACCTTAATTGTATTTGATACAACAAAATTATGGAACACATAGTACTTATGAACATTCTATCTTCTAGAAACACTGTTCAAGTTCAAGGCAGCTATAACTGATTAAAAGTCACTTTCTTTACAGCAAATTTTATGGTTTTCTACTATGATCTTCAAAGTGAATAACTAAATTTTGAAATTGGCTCTATGAGAAGCAACTGATACGAAGGAATAAAATAATTTGTTTACAAGGTAAATGACAGGTTCGAGTATTTACAATTTACTGTTCACTAGACACATGCGCATAATTAGATTGATTGATTTTGTTTATTTTGTGTGTCGTAATTGAATTTAGCATACGACTATCTAAATTAAATTTCACAAAATTTGACACTTTTCTTTATAATTGTTTATAATGACACTATTAACTTATAAAATACCGCTTATTATTTCCGTTCTGAGAGCAAACTATGTTATTTTACTAAAAGAGATACCATTAGTTTACAAGATGTGTCAGTATTTTAAAACACGGCTTTACTCCTGAATGTGTTTTTAAGAAGTCAAATGGGCCAGTTGATTGCTATAAAGTTTTGAAATAATTAACTGAAATTTTTATGGTAAAATCTAAAGATAGTACAATAGAAAAACCTAGTATTTTAAATGAAGACAATCTAGTTATTTTATCTTTCTGAGATATAAGTTTAAAGTTATTATGATTTACATAAGGATGTGGAATAAAACGAATGGAAAGCTATCAATTCTGTGTTTCTTAAATTTAGAGCTTTTAAATTTTGTCAGGTCGTAGAAAAGTATAAAAAAATCTTTAAAATTAAAAAAATTTAATTTTTTGACCGATTTTTGTCAATTGAATCGTACTGTGTCCCCTTAATGCTAGCATATTTTTCTTAAATGAATTAAACAACTTAAAACCATAACAATTTGCATCTCCAATTTTTATGTGTTGTCGCAAGTAATCGGATACCTTAATTCAGGGATGAAGTCGATGGACCTTGAAATATTGAACTCCAGTTCTAGAGAGAAGAGTGATACTTTATCTACGAACTTAAACCCGAAAACGAGTATTTGCGTGAGTTAGAAAAATATTTAAATGCATTAGACTGTCCATACGGTAGGAACTTAGTTAATTCGGGACTTAAACAATGATACGACAGAAAAGACATATGAGTTCGCGATCTTGATCACACGACTACACCAATCATTTTCTTCCATTATGAGAATAATAGTAAAAAATTATTCGATTCTTTTTAGTACTATTATTTGTTATAGTAAGTGCATTCTTTCAAGTAAAAGATTTATACTAGTACAAAACTAACTAAAACAACTCTTAAATATCTTCAAGTCAGCATTGGCACAATCATTTCGCAATAGGCTGGCAGTTTTTGATTGTGCTATGATATAGGATGATATAGGAGTTAAAAGGAAAGATGAAGAAAAATCTTCTGATAGTGGTTTGTTTTAATTGTTTTCATTTTCAGTGTTGTATTCTATATCAATACTTGGCGTGAGTGAGTGAATATTAACTTCACTGAAAACTAGCTACAGAGGTCTTGCAGACAGTCCTCGTAATTTTTAAACTAAGGTCAAGTGGTGGGGATGACACCTGAGCTGGCACGCCCTCTCTCCTAACTACCACACTACAGTGTAGACGGTTGGCTTCGATACTAATGTGTACGTTCTCTATACGGGTGGGTCTATATAGTGTTGGCGTCGAACCCATGACATGGAAGCCAATGATCCGATGTCCTTGAATTCAAAGCGCAAACCATGGCCCCACTACTAGTTGGCTGCCGTTTTGAATTAGTTCTGACATTTCGTTCAATTTTTAGTTTTTATTCCTGGAACAGTTTATTTGTAACAAATTACACATTTTAACTATTTTATTATTTAATCTGGTTTATTTCTTTACTATTTAATTATTAACTTATTATTTGTTATTTATTATTATTTAAATAAAGAAAACTCAATAAAGTTCAATTTTATTATGTATAATCTTCCGTTTTTTTGGCTTTCATTTCATTCATTTAATTACTTAGGAAATTATATTTAGTAATAATATAACTTCATATTTTTTCCAACAATAATAACATAATAATACTACAACTTATTAAAATACTTCCTTTAATTTTACTTAAGGAATTATTCCCTCGGCATCGGATGATTCAGTGTCTACCAAAGCAGAAGTTCTAGTAATCTGCTTCATTTTAACCACACTTCTATTTATTTTTTTACACAATTGAGACCTACAATTTTCATTGATTTTATCTTTCTACTGTTGCGTAGTCGAACATAATTTCTAAACATGTTGAATGACTCTTTATCCTCAGAACTATCGACCATATTTATAAACTTTTATCTTTGCTGCAAGACACTGAGAACATAGAACAAAATTTCTATTGAAGAAAATGAATAAGGACATTATGTTTTGACAATCTGTGGAGAACCTGAGTTTTCCATGTTAGTGCATCTGGTAACCGAAGGACTGTTGTAAACTCAACAACTCTTACTCACGCTGACTCAAAATCTCATATGATCGTAATTAGCTGGATTCGAATACTTGTAGAATTCTTGACGATGACAATAAGACTTCAAGTCTCATGCAGAGATAAGTAGATATTCTGCAAATTTGCTTTTACAAATTAATTTCAGCTACAAAAGGTTTTTCGCATTTTATGAAAACGAGTTTTTAGTTTTTTCCTAGTTAATGTTTTGTGATAAAACTTTGGGAACTTCCAAAAAATTACGTCTGCTAGTGTTTTTGATTGGAATATATAAATAAAAGATTTATTTTAAAAAGGCTTTAAATGATGGATGTCTGGTGATTACAAATTATGTTTTCCTGGAGGGGGATACTGTATCGACAAATTATAAAGAGGTGCAAAATTCTAAGTTATTACATGTAAAATGGGTGTTTATAATATATTAAATTTGAAAGTGAAAAAAAATGTCTAGTTGAAAATAAACATGAAAACATGAGTATGAAACCTCATCCTACAACTGTTCAAACCCTGGAAATTATCAAGAAAGTAAAGTCTTTGATCCTAAAAGAAAATCTTCAAACTCAAAGATTAATTGTATCAAAACTAAGAATGCCTTCCGGCATTATAAAAATTACGCGGTCTGTCGCCAAAGTTTTGTAGCCGGGAATTATGCGACGGTAATATTGACTCTCTCACTCACTCCGGCATTGTATGTAAAATCATTCATGAAGATTTAAGTTGCGTTATTTAAACCCATACACCTACTTTACAAAACATGTTGTTGAAGGAAGTACAAGTTGGAGAATTATATGAAAGTACCTAGCAGTGAAAAATTGTAATTTGTGGTAACACTTGATATAATGCATGAGTATATTTAACTAACTGCAACAAAGAGAACAATTTTCTATTGCTCAACTGACAGGAATAACCGTACGAAATAGCATCGTCTGTTAGCAGAAAAGATAATACAGGGAATCATGATAGTTGCAGGATTTTGTTACAACAATAACGAAAAGTTCAGTAAAACCAAAATTATTTCACTCTTCCATCAGCAAACATTAGAACCACCTTAAAGAAGAAATTTCATTCTATATGGAGTTGCCGAACTTCAGATGTGCTGAGCCTGCTATGGACAAAGACTAGTCACTCGTACAATCTAACTGCCACTTATTTGTCAGGAAGAATTGCAAAATGAAATGCGTATTCCATTCATTGAACATTTGTAGTTCACCAGAACTTTTTCTGCGGAATATGCTTTTGTGTATTAATACGAGACTTAGGAGAACACTGAAGAACACTGAAAGAACTTTGCAAAAGGGTTCAAGAGGAAAGGATTAAAATTGGCGTGAGAGTACGAAGAAGATAAATTTAGCCTGTAATTTAGAGTACTATGGAGGCAATTATGTACCCTCTAGAGTACTATGGGAAGATTATAAATTTATAGAGTACTGGTGGAGTACTATGAAAAGTACTATGTACTATACAACTCCAGAGAACTATGAAAATTGAGCTTAGAGCTGTCAAGAATCATGGCTTATATAGCTGTAACCAAAAATATACGGCATTTATGGATTAAAATTAACCATCAAAATCCTTTCCATAAAGTGCGAACGGCCTTCTCTATGAATAAAATTTCACAAATACAATATTTATTCTATCGTCAATATCTCCTCGAATTCGTTTTACTTTACTTTGGATAGTAAGAATCATTTGCATGCGTCACGGCTCTTTAACGCAAAGAGGCTCTGAAGAATCAAACACCGTGAAAAGGTTTTCCTGAGGATCTTTTAAACGGAAGTAGTAGTGTTGCTAAATTACTGAAAGTTATTATTTTTCATTGATTTATTAATTTTCGTTTCTAAGATAAAGTATAATATTTTTGAATGATCAATGTTAATACTATAAAAATTACATTGCAGCTAAATGGAAAGCCTATTTAATGTGTAGAGGACTTATTTAATTGATCAGTACATAAACACTTGTAACCTAATTATTTAGATTTAGTTTACACTTTATCAGTATTAAATATTTTTAATAAAAGAAAAATGAACAAATGTTACATAAATATATACTTACTAAAGAATAAAATGATAATCATTTCCAATTATAGTGAATGCTAACCCAAATAAATAAATAACTTAATTTTCTATATTACTTATGCGATATGTCATATCATATCCTTAGGCTCATAAACGGTTTAAGGGCTTTTTTTATTTAAATTTATTTTTCAACGTTATGGATGTGCTGCACTCGTCCATTGCATTTTGGCACTGTTTCAAACGTTACAAACGCGTTATCGTATTCCAGTTAACGTTTGTTTACTAATAGATCCCAGCATCTTAGATGAGGATAGAGATTCAAACATTTTACGAGACATGTACTTTTATGCGTGACATTAGTTTCAGGCTTTCGATTGCTAAAGGTGAGTAGCACATCTTAATCTGTAAGACCGCGAATACGTATGCATTTTTAAAATAAGTTTTATTTCTTTAGTGTTGATTATTTTGATTAACTAATTATTATATATTATGTTTACATTTATCTTTGATTATTTATTAGTTAAATTAAAACCTAATTAATTTCAATGTTTCAAAATAGAAAAATATTGTTTTCTCAATACTCTTTAAAACAAATCAAAAGGTTTAAAGGTTATCTGAAGATATTGAAATAGACAGCCATTATATGACGTCACTTAGAAAGTTATGGAATAATTTTCACGCGCACTCTGTTTCTAGGGAGGAATATAAAGCTGAGACATTACTTTTCAGGTCATAGACTAATATCATGATTTTATTGATTTTTAGTTCTACTGGAATATCGATGAAAGTTATGTATTAAACGCTAGAATGATACTAATATTTTCCGGAAAAGGGACAAGATCACCTGTGAAAGTGTCTATAACAGAAGAAAATCTAAGAAAACTGACTCAATGTAAAATAATTTCTTAGATAAAATTTTAAAAACCTTTACTTGCAAAGAAATAACGATAAGTAGAAGATTAGAGGTATATTAATAAAAATCATGTAATTCACAAACATTTTCTGGAGTTCCTTTTCCTGAGTGACATTTTTGCTGCCTATAGAACAATGAAAATAAAAGAAAGAATATATAAAAATGCATGCAAAATAGATTCTGGATTATATATGTTAAAATATAAGAGACATAAAGGATCTATCCACATCTAAAATAAAATACTTCAATCAAATAAAATATAAAAGAAACATTTACTTAAAGAAAATATAAAGTAAAACTATTGAGGTATATTATGAAAATGTCAAAATAGATTTTATTATATGTTAAAATATATATTAATTAAAATAATCATTCCGACTTAATACTCAAAATAAAATAATTTGGCTAATAAAATATGAAAGAAATATTTATTTGAAGAAATAGAAAAGTAACCATTAGAAGGAGTTATTATAAAAATGCATGCAAAATTTATATAAATAGAAATGACAACAGTTTTAGACACCAGTAATTATAAAAGCAAAGTCAAATAGATTCTGATTATTATATAAAAATATATATTAATTAAAATAATCTATTCATCCAATATTCAAAATATAAAATACCAATGAATTAAAATATAAAAAGAAAGCATTACTTGCAAATAAAATATGAAAAGTAAAGCATTAGAGACATATTATATAAAACGGTATGCAAAGATATACAAATATAGAAATGCATTAAACAGTTTGGTATATACATCATAGTAATTATATAGCAACATAGATTTTGATTATACATCAAAATATATATATACACTAGTAATACACTTACTGTAAATAATCTTGAAAAACTATGGAATATATCAATGAGGCAACATACTGATAAGGTTCAAATTTAAATCTTTTGTAATTAGATGATATTATTTAAACTATTAATTATATTATTTTGCAATAAAATTAAATATATGCTACGGTAAAACAACTAAAATCAAACAAGTTTTGAATTAAAATAACATTTTATATACTTAAATGCTAAAATCTTAAGAAAATAATTTAAACAAATAACGTAATATATGGAATTTTTCGCCAAATAAACAATTAAATGTTCATAAATGTAAAAGTATAAAAATTAATTTAGGTTATGCATGCATAATGAATAATATTCTAAATCGATAATTGAAGATTTAAATAAAGAGAAAGATAAATAATTTAATTTGCCTTAAATTTTATTTTCGCTATCCTGATAGTTAAAATTTCTAATTGCGCTTTTGAATAATTATTTAAACATATTCCTGAATGTAATGAATATTTTTAAAATATAAAATGTATGCTGCCATAAATCACAGAATGAAACGACGCAAGATATTTCACAATCCCGTGTAATTCGGTGAGGCGTTTGTAAAGCAAGATAACTTGGCAATCAACTTTAAGAAACTTTGATTCCAAATGTTTCTATTATTACAAATTAAAAGGAAATATTGCGTTGAAATGACTTTCATAACAATATCTGTGGTATTTTTAAACCTCCTCTATCCAGAAGTCTCTAAATATTTTGTTCTTCGACAGTTTCTGAGTCGAATGACCTGTTTGTCTAAAACAAATGTATATTGCAATCGGAGCATTCGAATTTTATTGTGCAATGCAATAACCGCTTATGTACATTAAAATTTATACTCTATTGGAAATATCATCTGATTTATTTAGTGTTTATATTTCGAACCTTAATATCTACTTTAACATTAAAGATCTCAATTGAATGATTAGAAATTAAATTTTTATGAAATAGTACCATTATCCCAGTGCAAAGTTAACACACTTTTAATGCGCAACTTTCAGCTTGCAAAATTTCTTGCACAGTAACATTGATAATTTGATTCGAAGACGGTCTGTATTGCCGAAATCTAGCTGATTCTGAATAACACTCTTATGGTACCATTACACAATTTAGAAAACAACTTTCTAATTTACTCTGTTATTATCACTTATAATCACAAACAACTGAAAACCACCTTTTCCGTTAGTGTGACAAAACTTCTAAAGTCATAGAATGCAAATTTCAGCATCTCATGTTTCATTTACAGGTTCAATGATACTTTTTCTTTATTTTACTCAATAAAGAGTAAGGAACGATATGAATTGTAGTTAGCTGTTCACTTTTCTCTGTAGATCCACACTTTTATTACACTTATATGTAATCGCTGATTGATAAAATTCATCAATTTATGTGCTGTTTCTCGTGGTCTTTAGTTCTTGCATTTACCTCTAGATAATTTTCCATGTCTAAAGTTACTAAACTGGGTAAATTCAACCGAGATGCAACTCTGTAATCGTCTCAAACTTGGAAGAATATCACTTCCTTACCCTTAATAGGAATAGTAATGCAGATGGTTTGTACATGTTCAGAAAGAAAAACCATTAGATTACTGCTATATTACGAAAGATTTGTTTGTATTTAATAATTAGTTTGCTCTTAAAATAAAATTTGCTGCCTCAAATTATTCTACATACTTTCAATGTACTTCCCAAGATTGAATAGCCATAACATGATCAGACATAAATTAATAGAATCGATTTCTAAGACATACTGTATATACCAGATTATTTACAATTCACTGAATATGTAATCTAGGAGTAAGATTTCCATAGTTAAGAATTTGTCATATTAACGAGATTCTGTAATTTATTTTCAGGGATTTTAAAATAGAAGGCTATATTTTCATCAATAATAAAAAAGTTTGTTAGTGCAACTTTCACAAATAATGTTTAGAAACATTATTTTTAGATAAGAAATCAGATTAGATTTCTCGCATAGCCGTTTTCTTTAAATATTCAAACTGGTAATTTCGTCTTTTAATAAAATAGTCAACAGTTGTTCGTCTAATTGTTTCATTTTTCCTTTCGTTGAATTGTCACTGAGGCTGTTCTTTTTGTCTTATCTGCAAATAGGATGGACAACCAGGAAAATGCAAGATATGCATTCTCTGATAATTTTGGCTACACTCTAGGTATTTCAAGTAACAGTACCAGTCTTGTCTGTACTCTTATCTTTCTTACAATGAAAGATCAGGAAATGCATTAATGCACACACCTATTGTTAGTGTTTTAAATCCTTAAATTTTTTCCAAATTTGTAAATAACTGTTCATCTTTTGAGGAACAAACACTGAAACGCTAAATGATACCTGGTTTATTAAGATTTAATTCAACAACAATAACGAGATTTTTATAAAATGGTGTGCAGCTTTGGTTAAGTTATGAAAAAGTTTTAGATAACTAGATTTTGACAAATAAAAATATAACGATTAAACCCTAACTTCTATAAAATCAAAATATCTTAATTTTAAATACTAATTAAGGATGTTGGCACATAGCATCATTTATTATACTCATGTCCTCAAGCAAAAAGAAAATTAATAATACACAACAGTAAAGTTACACAATAATATAAATATCGTGTCCTTTCTTTATGGTATATAAAGGAGTATTCCTGAATGGTAGAAGTTATCAACTTCCTGAAAAATCATGTAAAGATATCTGAAAAACTCACTTCGGAACAGATATTAAGCTTATCAATTAGCTAAAGACTGAAGCGCTAATCGTGGGTCCATGCCAAACAAAATATCATTCCCTCATTGGTCATATGACTAGAGCTGTGCTTCTGACAGAAGCCTTCATTTAAAAGCCTAATGTTTGGGGCGGAAAATGCATACAGTGAAGATTCGAATAGTAAGAGATTCAACGGTGTAAGGTTAATGGGCTCTTCCTTCAAGTTTTACGAAATTCCAAGTCTTCATAACACTATGAGCAAGTTGAGTAGTGAGTTCAAATCCTGATTCATCAAACTGTAGATTAATGGAATCTATTATATTTTAATGAGATTAACCCTCAAGAGTGTTAACAGGTAGAATTTTTCTGGTTAGTTGGTTTGATATAGTAAGAAGAAGCGTTCATTAACATTGGACTTAAAACAACAAGAGGGCTTGGTGACAGACCTCTTAATTTTGAAAGCAGCTGTCAAGTGACGAGGTGGACATCTGAGCTTATAACCTCACTCTCTAACTTCCACATCACGCCAATTTGAGCCGCAGCAGATCTATCTAAGTGGTGAGTCTTCTGTGGCATCAGGATTCGAACTCATTACACTGACCACAAATTTTTGACAATGACCACTTGGCAACCAAGGTCACTGCAAAGATACATGATTTGTCGGGTATTGTGCAAATTCCTTTAACTTGTAAATTAAACAAGAATCTATGAAAATTGTTTACAAACAACTTTAATTACTCATCAATTATAGTTACACAATCCTGTATTTGCATTGATTTAACTGTCGATTGAATGTCGTGCGTTGATAATTAGTTTAATTTCTTGTAAGCAGTTTTAAGTGTTGCAGACAAACAGTTAAAAATGCCAAAAATAATTTAATTTAATCAATGCTTGGATAATGATACAACAATTAGCAGTTTATTGCGGTTAGAATTTCTTATTATCATAACCCAATATTTCTTTTAAAACTTCGACCTTAGCTGTAGAAAAATATATTCCATAAATATCTACCACAAGCAAAAATAAATCGAATGTACAATATCATGTATTAAAATGATATTTTTTCTCATATCTACTATACACATGCAAAAATAATGAGAACTAATACGATAAAGTAAGAGAGTTTATCTAATTCTTAGAATCTTATCACTCTACGCATCCTTCGGAATAAGTTAATTCATCGTACAATCAGAATGGATTTAGCAAGTCCTTTTCGCGTTGTACCTTTTGTAGCAGAAAACAAAAATTCAGCAAGAAATCGCAAACTCAATCTCCTGGTTGTAGATGATTATAATAGAATGAAGAAGAGAGAGTAGGGGCATAGTCTTTTGATTAATAAAATTTATTTTAATATTTAATAGTCCTTCATTAATATCTAAAGAGATAAATTAAAGTATGTTTTTTATTAAAATATTTATTCATGCAATTAAAAATTAATTATATTTCTTGATTTTGTTGAGCTGTTGAACTTTAGTCTTTAAATATCAATAATAAGAAATACATATGGTTTCTTATTTAATAAACTAAAAGTCAGAATGTGTGATAAATATTTCTATGTAGATTTAATATAATTATAATATGATACTGTAGCTCATTAAGTATGAAAAATGTAGTCACGGAGCTGAAGCGTTTTAGGTTTTATTTTAATTTATTGGTTTTGCTAAGAGTAAAAGTAAGTATAAATAAAAGTGCTAATAATTTGTTTTAATAAAAATAGTAATTTTATTATGGTGAAAAATTTACCAGATCACCAATTTATTCTTGCAAAAGTAAAAATTAAACTTACAAGTAACAATTCAATATGATATTTTAAAAAATATTCAGATCTGAATTTAAAATGCCATACTTTCTTCTTTTCCGAGGACGAAATCCTATTTAATTCTAAATTGTTTTTCATTAATATATTGTCATGAAAAAGCACCAATGTTTTATAAACAAATTAAAAAGTTCAAAGTTGCAATTCATAATAAGTTTTAAGAATAATTTTAGCTTCATTTTTCTTTTAATTTTATAAGTTCAATTTAATTATTACAGTAACTTTTTAAAATTGCTATCCCTGAAATATAGGCTACATTCTCTCTCTCAAATTAAAGGTAGATCACAATTCCTTTAAATATTTTAACTTTTTATTCTCATTTATCAAATTTATTTTGCGGGTTCTTACATAACGTTATGCATTTAAAAAAATAACTTATGTAATGATAATGGTTATCTTATATTAGACCACCATGCTGTTACAATATAACATCTAAATATAAATGCATCAAATATTTAAAAGGAAAAGAGTTGAATGTGTAAATAGAATATAATGATATACTAACAGAATCCATGTATCTTTTAATATACAACATAACTCAAAAAATATGATTCTTTCATTGCATTTTTGCACGCTAAACCGCATGTCTTTGGACATGTCAATAGCTATTCTACCAACATTCTGAACGTCACATGAATCCAATACCACAGAATAGATTTAAATCTTATTTCTGATGAAATGTCATCTATGAGCATGTATAACATTTTTATCAAAGCGCTGAATACATGATATCTACTATAAGAAACATAAATCAAGAGAAGAAATTTAAGTCGGGAAGAATGTGATGACTCAAACAGAAAATGCGGTGCCTTTTATGTCAGCTAATTAAACGCTACATCTTCTCTTTTTGACATATTTTAAGACACTCGAATTCGGAAGAAATACATGTGTCTTTGAATGTTATGTTTCGGTTCGTAGGATCTGCTTTTAATGTATATCAGATTGCCAGAAATTATTCATTGCGTTTTTATGTGTTAAGAATCATGGTTTTAAAAGGATGTTCTGTTATAAATATTTTTTCCTTGCCTGCAGTAAAAGAAGGACGACTTAAAATATTTTGAACTTAGATTAAAGCTGTAATTAAAGAAAAACTCCTATATATAAATCCCCGTCGTTGATCATATCGTTTCTAAAATTTGGCAGGATTTTTTGCATCTGTTTCAAAAGATTTCCTCCCAACTAATTTCAGATTGATTTTGATTGTTTTTCTAAACCACTTTGCTCAAGGGAGTTGATGTGTATGCTTGTCACCTGTACGTGTATGAAATAGACCAATAGGAAACCTACTCATGCTACTTAAATGATTACTGCATTTTTATAGAACGATTTTCCTGAAACCGACTACAAAGTCCATTTACAAAGCATTATGAGAAGAAAACTCCTTTCTAACATTAGGTTCTGCAGACTGAGTTACAACATATTTCTTTTCTTCAGTGGATACCTGTTACAAAGGGGTTTTAAGAGATTTCACATTCTTAGTACCGCGGGTGAACATAATAGGACAATTTACATTTTGAGCTATTGAAGTCTATATACTTAAACTCAGCCTATTTCTTTTACTAGAGATCGGCTAAGTACGGGTTTTGTAGAAATCGACTAACGGTTAGTTAGGTCTTAGAAGATAAATATAATCCTCTTAGAAAATTTAGCTTTGGTTTTTAATCGAAGATAGAGAGTAAAAATATTTTTGATTAAATCCTAAGCCATGTTGGACTTAACCATTTGCATTGCAGTTATATATATATATAATATCAGAATGGTCATTACTAGTATCATAGAGAAGTGGTTCCATCATATCATAAAATACCAGCAAAGGGTGGGTAACAGTTAAGATATAAATATTTTCTTTACAAGGAAAGAGCATAACAAAACCATCATACTGTTCTTAAGTGCCTAAAAATTAATGACGTTAAACTTTCACTGAATATTTCAACTTAAATGGTCATTGAATTTCAGATGTATATTATATTTACATATATATCTGTGCATCTCAGCACGAATTAAAGTAGTAAAAAGATAGTTCTCTGAGATTAAAATTTAACTATAATTAAAACGAAAAGGTCCCTTCTCCGACAAGAACAAAAGCTTTTTTAGTAATAATTACATTCTAGAAATGATAAGTATCATCACTGCAGAAATGATTAAATCATACACTATAAAAATATGTTATTTTTCTTGTCAATTAAATTAAACTGGCGAGAATTTTAAACTTCCAGATTATACTTACAATATAAGAAAGTTACGGCATTATTCATTGCATTTTATAAAGTCGCATTTGTTTAAATAGAATACAGTAACATCTATTAGAATTATGTCTTAAAAGAAAAAGTAAAAAGTGTAATAAGAAATAAAAATATCGATATTATTGCACCACAAAGCGTTGCAGTTTTAAAACACTTCAGCTATACATTCTTGAAATCATAATAGTAAGTCAAAATGCTGAATTCAAATAAAATTAAATTATTCAATACTGAAAATTCTTTGCTAAATTTGCATTACTTGCTATTTGGAGTATCTGTTAAGTTTTCTCATATAGTATTAAACTTTCTTTTAGAAAAAGATATTCAATTTATATATATACAAAAATATTGCGCCTAATATAATCAGAATAAAAAATAATCCGAAAGATGATCACAAACACAAGTATAATTTTTATCTTTACATAAAACACGTGACTTATAAATGTATAAAATACGCTCTATAAGTTAGGAAACTTGATATTAAATTTGGTAACTTACTATCATAATTTATTATTCGTTAAATAATTTAAACGAAAATGCAGTTGGTAATCTGATAAAACTTTGTTATTCAATAAATATGTTAATAAAGTTTCACAGAGAGAGAGAACAGCTAAAAAAACTCTTAGTTCGTAATCTCTTTTAAAATTAGTTTCTGAAACTGTATTTATAACTGAAATTCTTAAATAGGTTAAAATAGTTCATTGTATTTACCATTGTGCTAATCTAGATAAAAGAGCATTGTCTGTTTCAGTACATAAAAGATAAAATTCTTAGTTTTCTTTTAATCTTGGAGACTAGTATAAAGCTAATGTCCCTTCATTATCACATTATCGGACGAAAATGGCGTAAAGAGGTCACAGTAAATCTTTGCCTCGATTCTGGTTTGAAGCATCGATTACTGATAAGTGCCTTCGCCATGGCCGTAATATTGAAAGTATTTCTTATCTCTTTAAATATATAAGTGAAATCTGGGCAGTAGTCTTGATTGGTTTAGAATAAGATAAGATATTCTACGGCGTGAAATGCAGCAGCCAATATTACAAGAATTTTTTTTAAGAACAGTGTATTAGAATTTTTATATACACATATCACTTATATTTATAATTTCAATAAACATAGTATAGTAAAATTTTGATAAAATATTTGCTTTTGATCCGAAAAATAATGTTATGCGTTTTATTCCCAAATTTTACGTATATCATAAATAAAATATTTAAAATTAAACCGGACTGAAATATTCAAAACAGTATATGGGCATTTAAATTAATTCAGAATCACACATTTATAGAACTCTAAATAAAATTTCACCCAGAATTATCACACACTCTGAAGAAGAATATAAATTAGCAGGAAACGCAGATATCCGAGTACGTCACAAACGAGATTGTAAGAGAGGGTATATGCAGAATGGTGGCAAAGAAGTAAATTGTTCACAAGCGTTTTGGCCTTTCAGTGCAATAACAGTGAGTACAGGCACGAAGCATTTGATGATTTTACGGTGAATTACGACGACCAATGTAGACGACGCAGCTGGAAGTAACTGAGGAACTGAATCGCCCAGAGTGTCTGTCCAGGCTTTGGCAACGATTCCAAGATGATGAGTGAGCGATGTCTGGCACAGGTCGCCCATAGTTACAAGCCGAATGAGGAACGGTATTTGGCAGTGCCAAAAGAAATAGACGGAGCAAATCAGACCTATCTCGCCAGCTCGCCACCGGTACGAGAGTTTCAAGGCAGACTGCACATGACGCTTAGGCACTGGTCTATATGCTCGTAGGCCTCGATGTGTTCCCATTACCGCAACTCACTGTCGCCTGCGATTAACCTGGAGTAGAGAGCATGTATTGTGGACACCGCAACAGTGGTGGTCTGTGATGTTTTCCATCGAGTTCATAGTTTATGCAGTCCGATTTCGCTGGACTTTCATGCGGAGAGCGCCAGGCACCCGTTACACCAAGATAACACCATTAAACGACATCGTTACGGTGTGCAGGATGGCTCGTTTGAGGAGGAAATATTCTTGGTTCCAGAACTGACCTGCATGTTAGAGTGTAATCGATGAAAGACCACATCTATCGGGATGTTATTCTAAACAACATGTGCTTTGTTTCGGGGTGCCATGGGTGCTGAATTTCGTTTATGGATGACAACGCCGTCCTCACCTTGCAAACATTGTAGACGAAATGCCTTCAATCGAGGATATCACACGTCCGGATTAGCCCAGCATACTCACCGGACTTGATCCAAGAGCATGTGGGATATGCTTGACGACGAATTGAGCCGTCAACCCTCCCACCTGTCTAACGGAACTTGGAGGACTGCTTGATGAGTGTAATATTCCCCAAGATCAGATTGATAATTTGATACTCAACAGGTAGGTGTTGTAGAGGCCTGTATTGCATCGTCCGGGAGACATACCTCGTAATAACCATCATACTAACCATGTTTTACTGTTTTTGAAATAGGTTCTTTTTGAAATTTGTCAGTGAGTAAAATTACATTTTAAATTATGCAACCATATAGCATACTTTTTGCTCTTTAACTTTGTTTATAAATAGACTGAACAAATAAGTCAAATTTGCTTTCTGTCTTTGCCTGAACTTCATTATCCTTAATTTATGGACATGAGTGTAAGTTATGGTACCAGTAGTTACAGGAAAGACATTTCTGTAGATTAAAATAAGCCAAAAATGTACGCAAAATTATCTACATTTGTGAAGTACATGTGTTGTGAAAATGAAGTGATAATAGTAATGGATGAATTGAATGTTTTATTCAGGAAATTTAGCTACACATATTTATAAAAGAACCAAAAAAAATCAATAATGGTTCCATTAAATTAAAAAAAAATTGTACCATAACTCTTAGGTGATCAGTCAAGAATTACTACAGTAATGATAACTTTAGTCCCATTCTGAATCAGTTTGACCTATCTCTGAAAATTATCTACGTCAGTCCGTGACATTCCACCTGTGTAGAAAACCGGGGATCACACTGGCAATTTTGGATAAGCGATCGACAAATATTGTTAAAAACAACTCTAACTTTTTTTATGTTCAAATCTAAATTTTAGGAGCATTATCAACAATCAAAACCTAATCAAGCGTCAAAATTTCACTTATCTTTCGAAAATGTCTTTGAGAAACGTCCGAAAGCCATTGTCAGTCTCAGGGTGAATTCACCTGACAACGCTGTCTCTAACGATTCTCAAATTCAATCTCAACACACAGCAATTCATCATTATTCTGATTTACCATCTCATAACCTTCTCACTTCACATCTCTTTACATAGCAAAGGTATTTATATTACGCGTCTCGATCGCCATGACCAGAGCTGATCAATTAATTTATGGAATATAGGTAAAAACCCATTCTAAATGCAAACGCGCCGGTCGGTGTGCAATTCTTCATAGCACTTTCCAGACAGGGAAAGGCAGTCGGAGCAACGGCCTCCGTTTACTGAGTTGCCTATAAATAGTCATTTCAGTTATTGTTTTCCCGGGTTCGAGCTTTGATCATTGATAAAGAATCTTCAGAGCTGTGAATGTTGATCAGATAATCACTATGTCTTGGTGTCACTTGTCCATCCAGCTCAAATACCGAGTGATTCAGTGATTTGACGACCACCCTGCTTCCAATAACCCAATCGTACGTCCTCCCAAATTTAAACTCTTCACGAATTATGCTGCGAGACATTATTTCTATTCGCGTGGGTTGACATGGGCTTATTTGAAATTAGCCTTTTACGGTCCGGAGGTATGCGGACCATATATTGAGACTTCATGTAGTACCTTACGCTGCGCTAAAGGCGATTCCTTTCTTTAATGTATAATAATATCAGACCTCATACAACGCAACTCGTAGAGAACAAGTTTGAAACTGAAATAATATAATATATCGCATGAGTTTCTATCGTGCTTTCTTTGCCAAAATATAAACGAGCATGCATAAGGAACACTCGGATGGCACATAACAGCGAAATCAATACCTCGTTTTATTGTCTGGGACTTGAAGATTGCACTTCTTGAAGAATTGAACAGTATCTTGAAATTTTATCGCTAACCTCAACACATCTACAGAAAATAGGTCGTCAGTAATCTTATCTGTTCAAGTATTTAACGTCCGCAATTAATCACCAATACAAATATATTTGCGTTTTTATATTTTAATTGCGTTTAAATAAATACAAGTAAACGTTCCATTTTATACCCACCATGCATAATTTTATATATATATATATATATATTCAGGATATTATAAAGGAAATATGAACATAATTCGTTTTTTTCCTAGCAAAAATATAAGAAGCTACTTGCGTTAAAAGAGCCCAATAAAACATGATTAAACACTACGTTAGTCATCGTATCCAAGTAATCCTTTTATGTGAACGGTTTCGAACATATCGTTTCGAGGATTATAAGGTATACGTGAATTGCATGTAAGGTCTGTATTGTAATTTTCTATTTCTTTCTTTGTGTGTGTGTGAGAGACAGAGAGAGAGACAGAAGGGAAATATTCATGGAAAAGTAAATTTTCTGTTATATAATGGAATACAGGTTATTAAAAAGAATTGCTAAAAGATTGAAATAAACTTTGACTCAATTTTGAATTTAACATACGGATAATAATAACTTCTCATTTGTTGAATGAAATCAGAAATAACTCTGAAGAAAACCTTTTTGTATTGTGAAATATGTAAAGCATATTGTTATATTAAATTACAATAGAATTCTTTTTGTTAGCTCTGAATTTTAAAGAGTTAATTTAAAAATACGAAAAAGAAAAAGAAAGAAATTAAAAAAAAATCTTCGCTTGATTTGTGTGAGTATGAAAGTTATATACAATATTAAAACTTAAAAATGTCAACCTTAATTTTTGAATCACAATTGTTATAACTATAAAAGTAAGTGACTCAATTTTAAAAAAATGCATTTAATAATAAATATATATAAAGATAACTGGTACAGTTAATACGCAGGACCTCTCCTATACATATCCATACATACGTACGATATACATTCATACATACATATCATATATTATACATAATATATATGTATATATATATTAACTGCATGTATAGAGCCAGTTGTATATATACATTACATATATACATACATATATATATATAATATAATTATCACGTATATTATGTCCATGTATATATTGTGGTGAACATTAACCGTGAAAAAAAACTCAGTTGAATTCGTCTGGTACGAAATAATCATTTATGGCCGCCTCAGATTTTAACGGGGCGGAAAGGACGAGGACGGCAGATACCAGTTTAAAGTGTATGAGACGAGAAGTGTATGATAAAGAGAAGACGATATGTAAGAGGGTGAGGACGTGTGGAGGAAAATAAAGCTTAAACATTTTTATCTCTTGCTTGACGGTTTTTTCATTTCTAGTGCGTCCCAATGTATATCGTTTTACCAGAAATAGTGGTTGGTCTTTATTGACGGTTGACGTGGTAAGCTTGGAGATACATGTCAGTTTATCTCATGACTTTGGAGAGTACAACTCGAAAGTGTCTTAAATCCTTGCAACGATAGGAAACATAGTGAACAATTGTAGGCTCTCTTTCGAATATCAACAAAAAAGAATTTACTTGATCCTTGAGCAGTCAGCGAGATCTGTTTTAGACTTGCAACTGTTCATGACTTTTGCAGGAAGACATGCATAGAATGGGAGTGGCAGATTCAGATTCCTACCCAATTTAACCTCCCGTGACGAACCCAAGACTAGGGATCACCTCATTATATGCCTTGCTGTTTTAGACTGAATTAATTTTTTGAATGATGCTAACTTATCTTTGGTGACTATTTTTATCGTTTTAAATTATGTTGCGCTGGTTGTCAACTTATGACTAAAAGGATGGATACGGATAAATAATTAAGAAATTATAAGCATTGTGGCATCAAATTTTACATTAAACTGAACTAATCTGCATCGGAGACGGTTATTATGATTTGTAATGTTTACAAAAAGGAAGTCAAGTCGTCCAGATTGTGTATTTTTGAATAGTTCAGCAAATTTAAAGATGGTAAAGAAGACAACGAAGACAAACAACGCCCTACTGAAACCACCTTTCCAGATCTGATATCTCCCTATTTTTTAGTTCCCTCGGATGAAAAAATGGGATCTTTCTTGGAGCGATTAGAGAATGCAGTTTAGGTGGCTTCGAAGTGGGAGCTTGAATAACCTTACAATTGCTTTTTTTTTCAGAATACTTATGAGGACCGAAAAAGGCGCTAGCCGATGGAGTACTGGTATTCATACTGCAGGGCCATATTTTGAATACTATTAAATCACTGTGCATATATTTTCATAAAGTTCTTTTTTTACTTTAGTTCTGATATTTATACCTTTCTTCGATATAACTTGCTAATAGTTTTAAAAAAATAAAACGTGTTCTCAGAGTAATTTGGTGACAGTTTGGCAGAGAATTTTGGTACACAAAATTTTCCTCTATATGAACCATGTTCCATTTCTGTGTAAGGAAGAGGTATCATCATTTATTCTCATTTAAAAATAAACAGATTATTGTTAAATTACCTCATTTTGATAAATAAAGTAAAGACGCAGCTATTTAATCTGGTGAGGCCCAAAGCACTTTTTTTATAAAAGACCCCATAAAAATTGATCAAGCTCTACGTTTAGCTTTCTTGGCCAGACAATCCCTTTATGTGTACTGTTAGGAACACACCGTTATTTAGATCGTCCGGAATACGTGGACGGCATCTTTTCCCTAATCGTGATCCTTTCTACCAAGTGAGATGAGAAGAAAAGTAGTTTTTGCAGGAGGAAAAAAAGGATTTTTTCCCTCTTTTTCCTTTTCTGTTTCCTAAAAATGGTGATAAGAGTCGAAGAACATTTTAGGCAAAGAATTTCCTATTATCTATTCTGTGCGAGAAGTGCACAGGTAACTGAGCCTGACAACGAAAAGAGATCTTGGGAGACAATATTCTTTCTTTGTGTACGGACTGGACTTTTTCAGTTTGTGGTTTTTTTGTTGCCTTTTTGGTTGAATGCTCCCAAAAAATAAGTTTAGATAAGAGCTTATTTTAGAGAGGGAATATTGACCAAAACGTAGTGCTTATTCTTAGAGGTTTAAGCTTTTTTAACATTTGTGTAAATCTGTTACATAAAGTTTAGATATTAAACTTATATTTTATTTATACAAGAATAACTGTGAATGAGTTCTTCAAACAATGGTTTAGTTTGGAAACAATAGAATATTTTTATAATGAAAAAGATTTGTGTTACCATACTTTCAGTATTCTGGTATGTTATTTTTAAAGATTTATAAGCTTTACAACACTTTTATAAAATTATTTTTTTCTGAAAGCTTGTATTTAAATCAACACATAAGAAAAATCTATTTTTGATATTCAGTTTTCTTTGTGAAATGCTTAAAAGGTAGTGTTTGAATAACAGCAAGAATATTTATAATAAAATAATGCTTCTGTTTTCAGATAATTAAACCCTTTTTTATTTAGAGAAATAATTTGCAACATTTTACATGATATCTATTCCACTGCATTTATAGCTATAATTGTCCTTTTTCCATTTAATTAATCTCAAATAATTTAGAGATGAAATAAACTAGACGTCAAGGTTATGATCTTTTTCATAGATAATGTTAAAGCTCTTATTATATAATTTTTTTTGTATGCATAATGAAATTTACTGCCAGTTAAATAGAACTGGACTTTAAAGTATTCTTGTATTACGATGTGAAAGTTTGTCAAATGATATACTAGATATTTCGTCATTCTGAATTTCCTGATGCCAATTCCTAATTGTGAAATCCTTAATTTTCTTAATTCGATCCTTTTACTTAAATATGATAATTTTTACATGCATTATTTAGTCCTTTTTTGCACTTATTGTTAGGGAATTCATTTTAATTTTAGTTTGCTTAAGTGTAGCTTACCGTATACTCTCTCTCCTGTATTATCAAAATGCTCCGAAATATAATTCAAATGTAAACTTGACGACTGGAGCAACTTTGACAATTTCTTTTCGTTACATTTTTCTGTACAACAACAGTAACGTCCAATACTCTGTACATAATTACCGATTTTAATATTACGGTGGTGATATCAGAAGATTTTTCTTGAACCTTTGTTTTGAAAATGTTTATCATCATGTTTTAGTACAACGTATGAACGTATATGTTGATTGATATTGGAGACGAACTGCTACTCAGAATTATATGCGTACACGTTGTTTAATGCTTTTTACACAAACACGGTTGTAAATGAACATTTTGATTTAGGTTTCAATAACTAAAATTTATGTTGTAGTCGTTTAAGGTATACGATTACTAAAAAATTGTGAATTTTGCCAAAGAATGACAAAGCGTTTTGTGATTTTATTTTTTTATAGACCATATTATTAGCTGTAGAAAAATACCAAGTTTATTATTTCCCATTCTCTAGAACAAAAAGTACAAGCGTTTTAGTAAAAGCAGATGCCACTATTATAAGCAAAATATAATACTTTAAAAAGCCTTTTTACACGAAATGTGTTTTTTTTTAAATCTTCAAACAGGGCCAGCGATTGCTAAAAAAGTTTTGAAAATACGTAACTAAAATTTTTTGTGTATGCTCTGCATAATTGTAGAAGTGTTTTAACCTTTAGATTTATCAGTCAATGTTTTATTACAAAATTTACTTTCCCTTATGTGAATATAATCACTTATTTTAAGCAATTTCCTATAATAACTAAGATAAAGTGCTCTAGTTTTTGTAAAAATTAAAATACCTGTTATCCTGAATGACATTTCATAACTAAATAGCAAAGCAACACATCAAAATTTTAAAAAAATTAAAAATTTGTTCATAAACATTTTGTACAGAACGAGCCCGGTTTAAGTAATTTTTTGTAAATTTTTAACAATTTTATCCCATTTTAGTAAGAATAATTTCTTTTTCTCTCCTTAATCTTAGCATATTTTTCTTAAGGTATAAGAACACGTTCGGAGAACTTTTTAACAAAATAACATACTAAAACATTATAAATGCTCTTTTAGGATTCAATACCAATAAATAATACAATTTAACTATCAATATTTAAAATAAACTACCTGAATTTTACAAAAATCACAATTATAAGTTAAATTTTAGCAATATTTTGAAAAACTTCAGAGCAGTTAGTGAAAAAAGTAATAACCACATATTAGTAAAAATATTACTAAAACAAATTAGATACATTTATTTAGAAAATGTACTAAAATTTTAATATTTTATTAAAATTTGAAAATTTTAGAGTTGATTGAGTGAACATTATAAGAAATGTTACATTCTTTATGCGACCATTATTTAAATAACAATTTATAACTCAAAAGGTATTCATACAATAAGAAATATTTTAGTACATTCTCTAGAAATAACATAAATATCAGGTTCAAAAAGTTTTATAGAAATACATTCGTAATATTTTGAGTTATCAGAATCGCCATGATAGATTTTGAGCAATTTAAATGCCCACTTCTGGTAGATCAAAAACCCACTTCCGGTTTTTCTAACTTTATAAAATGGATTGTAACTTGACCTCTAGGCAGTGTAGAAACAAAACAAAGTATGTTTTGTAAAGTCAAAAGATTGCTCTATTCAATAAAATAAAAAACAAAAATATATGTCTTGACTGAATTTGGTCATTTTCAACGTGTTCGGATACCTTAAAATGTATTAAATAAATCTAAAAACAGCAACAAATCCCTATTTCTCCATTTTTTTAAAAAAAAAGTTAGTCGGATACCTTAACGATTTGAGTAAGGTGGCTGCCTGCTTTTGTTGTAGCGAAAAATTTACTAAGTAATTTGAGGTTTTTGTCGGGCACTAATTCCGCTGATATATTGTGTGGGATACACTGCTCGTAGGGATGGAATAAATAGAGTTCAAAGTAATTTACAGAACATGGAACATCTGATCCATTTCAAATATAATTCAAGTTTTGCTAGAACGTGAGAATGTATTTATATGCCAAGAGAAACTAGAGTTACACGGTAGATGTTGACTTAAGCTTGATTATTTTATTTGAATAACTGAAATTCCAGTTCATAGATAAATGCTGTTTCATGCAATAAATATCTGAGATGAAAAGGAATTCTGCAGTTCTATTATCAAGCAATTTTTCCCTATCCTTGCTACTTCCAATTCATGCGAAAGGAGGTCGCAACAAAAGAAATAATGCAGTTAGTTATTACTTGAACTTTAAAAACATAGTTATAAGAATACAGTTATAGAAATATACAATATTGAAACACGCCCCATGTGTTTCTTTTCCTGAAGCGGTGCGTTCACTGTTGGAAAATTGCGTTTTAGAGGTAAAGTTTATTTCCCACAGTAAACTTGATAAACAAGATTATGGCTATTTTTGAGGATGTGGCCAGAGTTTTTAGATTGGTGATTTTATCACCATCTGAGACAAATTTTGCGAAATTTACGATATCACCGAGGAATCATCGAGAAAGTTTTAGGAATCATCATTCTAGAAATTTCCATGAGGCGGTATAAAGAACCTTCGAAACGGAGGTCGTGTCAGTTCAGAGGAGAGTTTAGTCGTGTGCTTTGACTGCGATAAAAGAAAAATACCTAATTTGTCTGAGTTCCTGCTTGTGGAATTGTTTAGAGCAGAGTTTTTCATATTGTGAGGCGCACACCCTAGAGGGTGTGATACATCTATGAAGAGGGTGCTTGCATATTGAAAAGTCGAAAACAAAATATTATTTTAAAAAATTTATTAATTTGTGAAAAAAATACATTCTGACCTAATAAAAAATGAAATACACTTATAAAATACATTGTGCAGTGCTGATACATTTATGAATTAACAATCCTAAGTTAAGAGCCTGTTTAATGATTACCAGTGACCCCATGTGGGCTTGTCATTTATGGAATTCTTATCTTGATAATTTGTACGGTTTAAAATTAATCCCTTAACTGCCGAATAAAAGTTACGTAATTCGCTCCCCAATGTCACCGCTTTTCACGTAGGCGAGGGTATGTGATGTATGGGAGATGGTGAGAAAAGGGATAAAGAAGCAAGTCCTCTGAAAAAAGTAAATCCTTCGCAAAAACTGTCCGTTTTATGCATTCCAATGCTTTCCAAGTAATTTTATGGATAACAGTGCACAGAAAAGATCGTACTTCGGAGATTCGTGTAAATACGTCCGGGCATTTAACACTTTGGCTGAGCGAGACGCTTATATGCGCTGGTGGAACTTGTGGTGAAAGTCGAATCGTGGCTTTAGCGTCAAAGTATAGTATTACTGAATTCAATACATTTGTATGGAGGGGAAAGGCGGGATGAAAATTATGACTGGATATTGGTCACAAATATGCAAGCTTAGAGGAATACAGGTACATACTGGCTTATGTACCTGTTTCTGAAACATTCTAAAACTTGTTTAAAACGAGTGCGTTGACACCATTGTAAATAATTTGTTATATATATATTTTTTTATACATATACTTCGATTTACTTTCGGGTAGTCGTATGTTTGTCCTTGTCCTTTACTAAATTTGTTATTATTCAAATAACACAGTATAGTCGGCTGCTTCTTCCTCCCCCTCACATCAATTTGAGACAATATTTAGATATCCTACTGAGTATCAAATAGCATATTTAACCATAGACTGAGAATCTTCTGTAAATCGAGCGAAATATTTCTAAGGCAGCTCTTTTTTACGAAAAAAGTGTTAAAATTATGTTTCATAAAGCTGTTATAACGTTCTACGAAATACAAAAGTTTAATAATAATTTGAATCTTTATTTCGATATCATGCATTTTAAAAATGTTTCAAGGGCTCGAAATATTTTGTAATACTTTTAATATTTTACTTCGACATTTTTAGTCAACTATGTGAACACATTAAAGGCGTCCTCATTTTAATACTCTGCTTAGAATTTATTCTCTTATTCAAACTTCACCGACCAAATATTTATTCTTCCTTCTGAACCACGTAAGAAAAAAAAATTGTCTGCTCACAAATCGTTAAGAAAAATCGAAAATGCTCTTCGTTCTTTTTTCATACATTTTATCGGCAGAAAAGGAAAAAAAAAATTCTTACCGCGCATCAAAAGATAGATCGAGAAAGAGAAGAAAAAAAAAAAGAAAGATACAAAAATACTCCCATTTCCTGTCAAAATCAGTGTTTAAAAATGTTTTTGAGAAAAAATGTTGAATCGAAATAAAAGCTATCCTTAAGCGGACGGCGAAAGCATATTCATTTAAATGTTTAAAAAAAATGAAGTAAGAAATGCACTTGAGTGGTTTCTTTTCTTTCGGTTTTTTTACAGATATTAAACTATGTAGGTAACATTATATTGGAGCCTCTATACATAACTGTCCTTTTAGAACTCAGATATGTTTTTCCTCGCATTTTATTGGCTTAGAAAAATGGTTTCTCATTGTTGGATCTTTCTTTGATTTTGTGACAGACGTACCATTACCACGAAAATAAAAACGAAATGTGAATTTTGCTTGCACAATTCAACTATATATATTTATATATATACACTTCAGAGAATTAAACCAAATGTATACTAATAGCATTAACTTTAAGAGTATTATTTTTAAAAGATAAATATCCTAGTTAACTACAGGTAATAAATTACACAAGTTACTTTGATAAAAAATGTATTTAATAATCTAAAACTATAATAAATCAAACTAATGTGCCAAAATTTTTATAAAAACATCCAATCAGATTTTATAAAACAATTTCAGTTATTGGTTCCTTTGGTACTTAGTTACTACAATTTCACCCTATTTCGTCAAAACCAAAGACTTCGCCAAATGTAACGATATTCACCCAATAGTGGAAACCGTTCCCGTCCACTTTCTAACACAGTATTAATAATGATGACAGTGTATTTGGTGATATTTTTTGATTTCGCGAGATTGGTCGACTTATAATACGAGAGTTATTTCCACCTGATGATTAATTTAATCTGTTATTGTAATGGGTTTTTATTTACTTTTATAAGTGAAGAATTATTATTATTTATTATGTATAAATACCTAGTAGCGCACTATCCTTTCTGTTTGAGGTAAGAATTTGATTATTTCTGTAATCATGTGAGTTAACTGAATGGTTAAAAAAATTAGTATTTAAGTCTTATACTCGGCCAATTTCGTCAAACTGGTGCCAATTAAAAAAATGTCGCCAAATGCTGTCAACCTTATTTTACTGTGTTCAAACTGTGTGTGTATAAGGGAAATATTTCTACTATTTGATTTTATTTCATGACATTTGGCGAAGTGTTTTGATATAACGAAATTATTTTGACGGCATAACACGTAAGTACTAAAAAATTCAATACACATTAAACTGAATTTAACTGATTAATTTATTGATATTTCAATAAAATATATGTCATGTTAGACTACAAAATATAATAAATGTTGAAAAATTCAATTTAAAATTCTTCTCAAATTTAATGTTTTAAAATGTTTAGTATGAAATTTTTTTTTCAAGGAACAGACATTTATTTTTAATAAGGTAAAAGTAGAAAGGATCAGTAGAGCAGTGAGAGGATATTTTTTTGTCAATTTATATGAAAACAAAATATGGGAGCGTAAGATATGCGTAGAATATAAATAGCACAAAATTATTTATATTTCTGTGAGGAAAAACAGAAAAAAAGGAGTTTTACCGATATTATTATTATTCAGACTAAAACTCTTTCGTGAGTAACTTGAAAAGTTGCCAACGAGCATTAGAAGATCTACGGCACGTGTGTACAAAAGTTCATCAGAGTGAAGAATGATGATAATATTCAAAGTAATGAATTATTTAACTCCCTTCACATCTGTCATTGCGTTCCCAAAACTTAAAAAATTATACAAGTAAATTTTAGAAAGTATAAATAAATTAAACGTCCTTTATCAGGTGAATATCTAAAAATAACACAACAAATTCCTATTATATCGATCAATTCTTTGAATCAATCTACTAACAATCGATCAAATGGATTTTATGACGTTACACATAATTTACCTTTATCTAGATTTCGATGTAATCAGACAGCTTGTAGTATCAAATATTGATTTGAATATATGTATATATTGGCTGAGACCTGACCACGCGTTGCTACGGCTTTGTTTTAATAGGTTAGTTCAATATTATTCTAAGCTATTCAATGCAGTCAAATTAATCTTCGTTTATAATTTTCGAGGGTTGAAATAAAGCATCAAACAACAAATAATTTTAATTTTGCATTTTATTCATCTCCTATTTGAGTGTTGTATAATGCATGAATTACTAACGAAGTCATTAAGTAACAACATATAAAGATTTAATTTTATAAATGTGGTGAATAACGTTGATTCCTTGTAATTTTTAAAATTATTTTTATCCTTTTAAAGTATGACAACAAATAATTTTATACAACTAATCGCTAATCGGTGCACAATATTTTTCGGTAACCCGTATTTTGCTAACTTAAATAGATTAAACGATTTCCGCACACGTGAAAATGTAACATACAGTTGCTCATTCGAGAAACATGGATTTTCTAAGTCCAAATATCAAATGAATTTTGTTCGGTTTCAGATTCATTTATGGTCATTGCGAAATCCAAACGAATCGGAATTGAAGCCTTTTGAATGGTATTAGATATTCTGACGGTATCAGTGGAATACGTGGCAACAAATTCGGTAGTAGCAGCAGAACCGAATTTTCGTTCAAACTTTACAGTCAAAATGTTTGCTTCAAGAAGTTCCCGGTATAATTTTTTGATGATCAAACGTGCACCGTTGCATTATCTAATTAAATTTAAGCTACGCAGATAATAACCAGGGAACCAATGGAAGATTATGTGGTGACATTCCTGATATATCTAGAGAATTCAAAAACTCGGTTGAAAAATTTACGGTTTTGTTTTCATCAACAATAGTGTCGATTGGTTTAAAAAACGTTGGATCAACTGGCAACAACCCTGTGTCTGAAAGTTTATTTCATCACAATATCAACATTTTTTCTGATTAAGTAATAGGATTCCAGAGGCAATAATTATCAAGATAATTATACAGTATATCCCCGGAAAGACACTCTCAATCAGTTCCTTTTTGCCTAAAGAACATTACAGAAATCGTCTGGGTATTTCATGCATTATGTATTGAGATGAAGTTCTACTTCACCGTTTCCGATATTCAGTAGTTGGTTAGGAAATATTTGCTCAGATTGATCATCTTGCAAATGTATTTGCGTGTTTATGGTCAGTCGAAGTGTTTCCACGTTTCGCTATAAAAACGATTGTTTTAAACAGGCGTTAATCTCGTGAGAAAAAGTAGAGCGTGTAATGGCTGTTAATACCTGTCGGAAATCACCAGACAGTAATACAACAGCAACATCGAATATTCTCTCGTTGCCATTTAAATCTTGCAAAGCTCTATGTAATGCTTTGAGTGAATGTTTATGGTTCATGGTACACTTATCCAGATCATGACTGATTTCATTTGCAATACTGTAGCTAATCCACTCGTTTTTTCAATGGTACACATTACATCTTGTATTTTATGAATGTCCAATGGCAGCTGATGCGGAATGTGCAGTTTTCCCACCATTTAACAAAAAAACAAAAATGCCCGAAGATGCAATTTCCTATTGCAATCATATTTTCGCCCGACTGCAACTGAAAGTTTAGTTGCTACAGGGAATGAAAATCCAGAGGTGGAACTCGAACACAAAGCCATTTGACCTCATTCCAGCAATATCCAGAAAATTTACGGAAGATTTTGAAATCCGTATCCAGATTCTCGTTTCCACCCTGAGAAGTACTCGGTGCCCACTTTCGATGCCCTTGGTCCTGTAAGTTCAGTCTCTGAAGGGGGACATAATGGTCGGCGGGAGTTTCTAAAATCCAATTTCACATTATTATTGTTTACCATCCAGAAAAACACACCAGGAATGCATTTCTCTCTCCTCAAGAATTTTAAAGTAAGCCTTTTCCACAGTTCTTGCAAAATGCTTTCGTCTGGCATTATTTGACGTAGATATGAGATTATATTGAATTGGATTGAGAATATTCGGATCGGCAGTTCCGAAATACAATCAAGATCCACTTTTGCATCTCTATGTTGGCAGTGGCTGTGTGTGTGGTAGCCAAATGGTCAAGGCATCGGATCATGGCTAGCGTGCCATAAGTTCAATTGAATTATTCGTTTTATAGGTTTTATCGGATTATTCGTTTGAAATACACCAGGGACCAAGTTTTCATGATCCATGGCTTTTAAGGCAAGCCCCTGCTACGGTGTGTCTAAAATACGGTCGACTGGCATTATCCTGCAAAGTTATCGGATCTCCTAAAATTCGATTTCAGATTCTCATTTCACACTCCGAAATGCACACGGAGCTGACTTTTGATGTTCCAGCGCTAGCAAGTTCAGTCGCTCGAGAGAATGAAAATCTGGACGCGGGACTCGAATCATATCCCTTTCCTAATAATTCAGAGAATATCCGGCAAGTTTATTGGAGTTTCTGAAATATAATTTCAAATTATCATTTCCCGCCCCTAGATGCAACTGGAAATTACTTTTGTTCCCCTGAGCCGGCAAGTTCAGTCCCTGGAAGGGGCATTAGGGTCGTCCGGCCTTATCTGGCAAAGTTACAGGAAGTTTTTAAAATTCGATTTCAAACTCTCGTTCACCATCCCGAATTACAACAGAAACGCACTTTTCCCGCACCAAGACATTAAGGGTAAGCTCTTGCCATGGTTTGCGTAATAAATGGTCGTCCTGAATTATCCGGCAAAGTTACAGTTATTTATCAGACTGGATATCAGATTCGGATTATCCATTTTGAAGTACGCCAGGGTCCAAGTTTTCACGATTCAAGGCATTTAATGTAAGCCCCTGTCATGGTGTGTCTAAAATACGGTCGGCTGGCTTTATCCGGCAAAGTTACGGTTATTTTTGGAAACTGACTCTAAAATCGGATTCCACACTCCGAAATACACCAGGTACTTAATTTTCGTGTATTTTGGTTTGTAATATCTGCATCCACTGACACATGAGCAATGCCACATTTTGCGATTATTCCCTTACGGGAATCTGGCAACGTTTTTTCCGGATTCTTCACATTTCCGGCAATAAAAAAATTATGGCGTGATTAATTGAAATAAAAACCATCCTATGTTTTAAGTTGGACGAAATGACAAACAGTATGCAAAATTATATTATGATCGTTTGAGTAGTTTCGGAGTCCATTGCGGACAAACACTGTGACACGTATATTTTATATATAAAGATTTATAAATTTGCATGAAGGCCTTCAAAGGAGATAAGTATGTTTTTACCAGCACACTTTGTAGTATATGTAAGCCCTTTTTTAAAGATTAAAATTTTTTTTTAGTTTCAAAGAAAATTTTGTGTGTGGGGGTGTTTTTTAAGAATTTTTAAGGTTATAAATGAGTCTCTTTCTTTGAAAGTAGGGAAGAGATGTAAGTCCATTTTATATTATATGGAGATATTTGCAACGTTTTATATATATATATATATATATATATAAGTAATTATATTTGTAATTCCATTAACTACGTTAATTTATATTGACAAAATGATGAAATTTCTGAAGGATTCTTTGTTGAACTATTGATAAATGAAAACCCCATAGCACATTACATTCAATGTTATAATTAACTTTTTGTCAAAAATGGACTTAACCCTTAATTCAAAGAAAATGGCTCAAATATTGAATTGTAAATATCAAAGTTTAGTTTTCTTTTCACTGAACTTTTGAATATATTTATTGTTTGTGAACATAGCTCTTTGAGGCTACATGAGGGCTATTGGTAAGGGACTTTATAATTTTGAGTAACGTTCAAGTGACGACGGTGACAATGGAACATATGTATCCCACTCTCCAAACCACACCTACATGAAGATTGAGTCTCAGCATATTTACCACGTTTCAGCTACTCTACATGGCTCTGATATTTAATCCCACAATTCTCGACTTGACTGAAGTATCACAGGTCATGAGTTCGGGACCTTCTCTACTCTCTACTGTGGCCATTATGTTTAAATTTAAGAATAATTACATGTGTACATTTATGTTTTGATATTTCTGAATGGAAATGATGATTTAGTATAGAATATTGCTGTTGCTTATGATTAAACTTTATCACGCATTATTCAAAAAAGCGTTTTAGGGCATTTTTTAAAAAAAATAATTTGCCTTTTTGGCAATTTCATTCAAATTACAATGAAAATCATTTAAAACGAAACTGAGGGGACTGAAATCATTTTTAGTGTTAAAAGAATTTTGTGATAAAGGATGTTGCTAAAAATATTTATTCAAAAAATTCAGGTTAAAGAGTAGTACATTTTATTTACATATGATATACATATATGCATGTGTTTAATAAAAATTAATGAAACAAAAAATAGTCGCACGAACTTAATGAAATTTAATACAAATCTTGTTTTTGAAAAACAAATCATTTTTTGAGCTTTTTGAAAATAATCAAATATTTTTCTTTGCATTTTCTTCTTTAGCAGGATATTGTTAACAAATTGTTCAATGTCATCCATTTTTTTATTCATTTCACAATTGGAATGTACGTCTAAATAATGGCGTATACCTTTTTAAGATGTTCCTCATATATGATGAAGTGGGAACAGGAGCTGCATATTCATTTCATTTTCGCCTTCGGAATCTGTATCAATGATATTTTTTGAGCTTTGAGAAAATTTCAAAATATCTTTGTCTGTCATAATTGGGTCTGTACACACATTATCATAATCTATTACAACAAAATATCCAGTAATACCGAAAACTAATGCGTGAAACCACCTCTGTTCCCTTTCACAACCCTCTTAAATCTCTTATGTTTTCCATAATTTGTTCATCTCTCTTTCCCATGTTAAGTGATTTTTATTTCTTGTTTAAATTAAAATACACGAAAATATATATTAGTTTGCCGGGACCGTTGTATTATTTCGAGTTAACCACTATTTCGCCTTAAGCTTTTTAGCGATAAAAGTATTTCACTGTATTTTCATCTGCATGTTGATGATGAAATGATTATATATATATATATAAAGCAAGTAATATAAAAAAATTAAGCCAATTCCTACTTTGAATGGATGAATAGAAATTATTTTATTAACGATTGAAAATTTGAACAAGTTATATATATATATATATATAATATATAAGGAGAGAGTGAATTAAAGCAGGAATTGTAAAAGAGAATGATTTGTCTGCATTGTTGTAACAATGCACCCCAGTTTGGCTAGTTTTGCTGAAAACCCGCTTTTTACGCCAATTTTTGTCATTGTTTTAACAGTTACATTGTTACAACAATGGAGACAAATCTAAGTTCGCTTCGAAAACTAGAAAAAATTTAATTAATTAATTAATTAATTAATTAATATTTGAATAAAAACTGTAATAACGTCAGGTGTCATCCAGTACAAGTTTAAAAAAAATATTTGAACTTGATTGGATGAATAGAAATTATTTTATTAACGATTGAAAATTTGAACAAGATATATATATATATAGGAGAGAGAGAGAGAGAGAGAGAGATAGAGAGAGCTATATATATAATAGGAGGAATTGAAATAAAAGAGTCAAATTTTATGTGATGGTAAAATATTTATTAATGTCACACATAATCCTCAAAAATATTAATATCTGGGCCCAAAACAGAAATTGTATTTTATTAAATATAAGAAGTCCCTAGTTGTGTTCCATTTCAAAATTAATAGAGCTTGTAATGTAATTAAAATTAATTGGATGAAATAAAATGTAATATCTGTGTTAATGGATAATATAAAATGTACTAAAATTAAGCACTGAAGTGAATTCAATTATAAGCATTCCGTAATAACTCTTTATTCAATTTTAAACACTCAACAGGGGATTTAATTAATTAAGTTTTGAGCACTAGAAAAAATGCAAAAAACCAAGACTACAATTTTTGACATTTTGTTAACTGTTTCGTCTAGATTTTAATTTATTATTGATTTCAGCACAATACTTCTTTCAGATAAAACCTGCGAAAATAAAAAAAAAAAGAAAAGAAAAGAGAAAACTATTTTGCTTGTTTAAATTCCTGACTATATACATAAAAAAAGAAACCCTAGATGCGGAAGATGACACTTAGTTCAAAATACACAAAAGACTTTGTAATTCTTATACAGAAAGAATTATAAAAAAATGCAAAACACTTTTACTTGTAAAACAGCACGATCATCCTTTTTTCCCCGTTGCTTTCAGTTATTTTCTTACAGGCAAAAATTGTTTCGATACACTAGAGAGGTTGATTGATTAAAAAGAGGCCGAGAAGTAACGTCACACAACTGTGGTGCCATGGTTACCATCCATTTAATACAGCCCTTTAATTGTTCTTTGGAGAAATAAAAATTCCAACGATGTTCAGAGGTGTATATCGAATTTTTCGAGAACTCTTTCCTTTCTTTTGACAAAAGTTTGATTAAGTACTCCTCGGAAGATGGAGTTTTAAAAGCTTGAAACTATCAAAGGATCGACATTAAACCCTAACATATGGGTCTTGTAAAGTTTAAAAAAATATTTTTTGGCTACTTTTTTAAAGAGAAAGTAAGCTTCTTATTAATACGCCATATGAGGTCGTGTTAGTTACGGAGGAAGGAACAATAAATTATTATTCTGTTTAACGTTTAGAATTTAAAAGTGTTTATTAATTACTTTTGGGCTATTTGCGGAGTTTTTATGTGATCGATGAGGCAATTTTCGCCTATGACATTAGCATATAAATATCTAGATATTTTTAAATTTGAATTTTTTTTTAATATAGAGTCATGAACTGCTGTGATTTAATGCTTGAAATGGTAAAAAAGTTATTAAAAATTGTGTTTAAGAAACGAAATGTTGGCCATCATGTTAAAGAGACTAATATGGGCTACTAGACTGGTGACAAAATTTTCATGATTAATAAGAAATTAATTGGTTGATTAATATAAAAAAAAATATTTTATAATTAACGAGTTGTCCATTTAATTTTTTTTTGCACATGAATAACTTAGGGAGGAATGGAATTTTTTCCCCGAATTTCAAAACCTATCAATGTGGAAAAGATGTTCTTTCGTATATAGATGAAGAGAAAAATGAAATAAAACAAATTTTTATGTTGAGAACTGACACAGAGGAAATAGTACTAAGATATTTGAGCTCCTTTATGATAAGAATTCAGAGAGTCTTTTGTTACAATGAAACAGGTACTTTTTGACATTTATTGCAATGAGAGTACACATACTAAACAATAGCAAGCAGAAAACATCAAGAACATTTAATAGCTTCTTCAGTATTAAATGTTCAATAAACTGGTCGAAATCATTGTACACGATAAAGTGGAAAACAGGAAAAAGTTTGGAGGGGACTGATTCAAAGAGGGGCTGAGTTTCAAATTGTTTCGATAAGTACATTGTACTATTCGCTACTTGGTATTCACTTATCAGTTATAATCAACTTTGGTTATTTATATGGCAGAAAAAACAATTATTTTGAGTCTAAAACCATCTAATCAAAGTAGCTTTTTTCTGAAACTTCATCCTCTTTGTCGCAATATTAAATTTTGAAATTACTCTTTAAAATTATTTTTCTCCGAATTTCCATACCAAAGAACATCTTTTCCGAATTCAAGGTGTGACACACACACAAAAAAAACACGAGATTTAGTGTGTAGTTTGAAAAAATAGTGATATTGGCAACAACTGTTTTAATGGCATCATCTCACACACCTCCTCTATCCATATGGCCAGTTTCGCTTTAATCGATCTCTTTAGTTGGGAATAATGTTTCATTGAGACAACACGCGCAACTGCATTCTACCGGAAAAATGTCGAATCAGCATCAAGGTTCTAAAGAAATTTAAGAAATCAGCCACAAAAACATTTCAAAAGCTAACCTAGGCTAATGGAGCTGAAACTTTGTTTCGTGCACATGTGTTCGAATGGCATAAGAGGTTTTCAGGGGGAAGGAACAGTATGGAAGATGATGAACGTGCTGATGTCAACAATTACAAACTAAAACATTGCAAAAATTTGTGATATGAGTGGGTTCCCACTTATATTGGTGGTCAGACTGTTAATCAATAGTATTGCATTGATTTACTAAAAGGAGTTAAAGAAAAAATAGGGGTAAAAATGCCAGAATTGGGGAGTGATGGATGGCTGTTGCACCAAGACAATGCTCACGGCCCTATCTGTCGAGCAGCTTCTGACGAGAAAAACATTACTGTGAAAGGGCCTCCTCCTTATTCATCTGATTTGGCCTCATGCAACTTTCTCTTTTTTCCTACAGTCAAATCTAGCTTAAAGGGAACTCATTTTATCTCAGTTGAAGAAGTTCAGGCAAAAACGGAGAATTCCCTGAAGGGCCTTCCAAAAACCTCGTTCCAGAACTGTTGCCAGCAACGACAGCACCGAATACAAAAGTGCGTGAATGCTAAAGGGAACTACTTTGAAGCTGAGAATGTCACGAAAAATTGATTCTGTAATAGCAATGATTAATTTTACCAGTGTCTTTATTTTTGTGTGTCGCACCTCGTAAGTAGGTTTCCACCACACATTAATGATATTTAATTTCTCTCCATATATCCACGCGACCCACCATAATATACATAAAGATTTTGGTAAAATTATACATAAAGTACTCGAAAAATGTGTATTTTTAAAATATTTTGTGTGACATAAAAGTGTATAGTCTTTTATAAAAATCTTAGATGTTCAAAAGAAGTAAAGATTTTAGTAATTTAAAGTCCTCCAGAGAGATTCCATTATTTATAGGTTTTGCTTACACGATTTGGCTCTTATTTGACTATGATGTAAATAAAAATCGCAATGAATTTCTCTCGTAACCTGAATCTTATTTTAGATTTATCTCAATGAATGCATGCTTTCTTCACACAACATAAACCGCTTTTTGAGATGTAACTATTCCATTACAAAAATTGACATATTTATTGAAATTTAAGAGTAATAGGTGCAAAAATGTACAAGTAGACATGAAAAAAAGTTGATTTAAGTTATTAAAATATTAAATATCTTATCTCGCAAGTTTTTTTTTCTGTTTAAGTGCTCCTCTTACATAATGTCTCAATCAAATTTTTAGCAATTAATACTCACAAATAATGTTATGAATAATCAACACAAATTGCAACATTTTCATTATGTGTGTGTCAAAATTGAGTTTTTATTATAACTTAGTTTTTTTCAAGACGATTTACGATACATTATATATCATTAAAAAGTTAAACATCACCACAATACTTGTAAAAATAACGGTTTGTAAATTATTATTCCAGTTTTCTGTAAAAATCTCACTCTGTTAAAATTTTTTCAATACTGAAGAGATATCTGTATATATTATTAAGTTATGGTGTTAAGGGAAATTTTGAATAATAATATTTCATTGCGCATTTAAGTGATCAGAAAACCTGAATAATAATTTAGAAGCCGTTATTTTTACTAGAATTACGGATGAACTGATCTTTTAAACGCAGAATTTACCTTATTTTATAGAATAGAAATATCTTCAGGAGTACAATAAAAAAATAGAATATCTCAGGAGTACAATGAACAATCGAGCTGAATTTTAATTGCTATTGCACAATAGTGAAAGAAAAAACATCACATTTAATAAAGTGCGAAATGAATTAATTTCAAATTGATTTCCCCCCCCCCAAGGATCTACATAAGAAAACTCAAAGAATTGATAAAATTCGCTAGACCCATTTTAGTTGGAAAACTAAATTGAGAACAAATGATGATACAATAATCATATATATATATATAAGCCTGTTTCGAAAATATTCTTATAATTGTGAAAGGAATGGTAAACAATATGAATAATCAATTACTTCTTTCAAATTGAATGTATGTAAGTTCATTAAATATAATGATTATTCCTTTTGAGGATAAAAATGTTAATTACACATTTAAGTATTTCGTTAATTTCATTTAAGTATCATTACATTTAAGTATGTCAGGTTAAATACTTATAAGAAATTTAACGAAACATGGAATTATGGATAGATAACAAAAAGAAGAAGAAAATATGATGTAAGAATAAGAAAATGGATCTATTATTTTCTAAAAATTGTAATTTAAATTATTCAGAAATAGATATGCAGTTGGATCCGATTTAACGAATTCATTGGGACATTTCGTTTGTTAATTTGGGGTATTCGTTATATCGGAGTCAGAATAAAATATAAATTTTGTATACTGACCTTTTGAAAATTCTATAAAAAAATTCTACCCACCAAAATATCCAATTTTGAAATTACACTCTTTTTATTCAACAGCTAAAAATACAGCAAGAGAATTATTATGGACCAGTGAATTTGAAATTTTAAAATACTGACCAACGGATATTTGACAATCTTTCGGACTCCTGACTCGAAAAAGTTTTTGTTTTCGACTTTATGCAGAGAGGAAAATTTTTACATCCTGCCGGATAAGGTATGTTTTCAAAGCTTCTAAGCAATGTAAGGAATTAAACAATGTAAGTTTTGATAGAAGTTTCATTAACTATTCCTGAATCAGAATCACTATCCATTGACACCAACAAATGAACCCCTGATTTGTTACGTGGGATGAAATAAAAAATGGAATTTCCATTCCTATTCAAAACTCACACGATAGGTCACATTTATGAATCATCGGCACCTACAAAGTCTAATAACGGTCTGTATCCTTTTCCAAAGAAATTTGCTGCTTATAAGAAGAGTATTTTTTGCTGTTGTTTTGTTCTGGACAAAATAGTATGTCATCTGAATAAAAAATCAATTTTTTAAAATTTTTTATTAAATAAAGTTGCTATAAATCGGGGTCCGGCTGTATTTTAAATTCATTAAATGTAACTAATATTACTGTTTGATATAACGTTTAAAGTTTTATAAATTGGAAATAATTTTAAAAGGAAGTAAATTTAACTTGAAAAACTTATAAATGTCCTTTATCTCTTATTGACACGCTATTAAAATTGTTAAAATTAGTACAATAACGGGTTACAAAAACTAATTATATTGTTTGCGTCGAGGGATATTTCGTTGCAGAGTGATATACTTGATAATGCTTATATGTATATTTATTCTCTTCAATTGCATATGTTACTTTATGTATTCAAAATAAAACAATTGCATTGCGTTTAAATTCAAAATACTTCACATTTTATCAGCTCATAACATCAAAGTAACAAATGAGAAGCTACAATTAAACAAAGCTTCCAAACTCTTTCCTGAATTAATTTCAATTTCAAATTTAAATATAATTGTCTTTTACACTGCGTAAATTAATGTGGATGTGTAGTCATTTATCCAACATTAAATATGGACTTATGACAGAATTTTCAAATACGCTCTAATACGACCAATAGAACTTAGCTTGCAGGGAAGTATGTTAATTGATCAATTAATTTTAGTTCCCAGCAATTTATCATGATGGAAAATGTAAGTTTTAATGGATACCGAAATTGCGTTCAAACCATATTTTAATTTAGTTTCTTTGCTTAGAGAAGTGGTTAATTTATTTTAAATGTCAACTCTCCTAGTTTCCTACAATTTAATTCTCTTGAGATCATCAAAAACGTTTTTTTCTAGAAATTTATGCATAGTCTTAGTTTTTTTTACTTTATTTTAGTTGTGAAAGAAGTGAGAGTTATTCTTATTATTTAAGAAAGTTATTGCTATTTTAAATAATTATAACTAGCTATATAAGCTAGTACCTTGCATTAAAGTTAATAAGTTTTCATTTTTTTCACACAAGTTTTAAAACTACAATTTTTTTTGAAAATTTCAGGAAATTTATTCGTTTTGTAAGAAATATTTTTAGCGAAATAATCTAAATGAATAATTTAAATTTAAAATTCTTCTGAATAATAATTAACTAACGAAAAAGTTAAAGGAGTTTGAAAAGTTTCACTTTTTAATTTATTCAGATTGCATATTTTTAATTAACGCACATTTTACAGCACTTTTAAACTAGAAAAGAAATATTTTCGAAGAAAATTTTAAATTCTATATTACTTTAAAACTTTCCAAAAAGCGTTTCAAATTCTTACATCTGTTTATTTTTCTTCAAGCAGAAATAATAACTCTCTCTCTCTCTTTGTTTTTTCTTCATAAAAATATTTCTCTTCTTGATCCAATTATACTGTCTCATAAATTTACTTTTATCTTAACAACTTTTTTCCCCTCAATACATCTTATTTTTCTTTGTTTCTGCACTCAACATCGATATGGCAACTTTATTTTCGTTGTTGATGAAATAAATATATCCATTCATTGGTTCATTGAATAAAAATAAATGAATATCAGCTTTATTAGCATTTACAAAATATTCTTTCTTGATAATTTTGAAGACGAAATAAAACTTCATTTCATATTTACTTTTATGCTTGTAAATATACATATAATTCTTTTCACATTGTATTTTTTATTTATATCATTTTGCTTTTTGATTGGGTTTCAAATAAAGAATTAAATATAAGCTGCTAAAAATAAACAGCTGCGCACAAATTTCAAGATTCAATTTTTGATAAAATCGGATGGGCAATACTGATATTTAATTCAAGGAAAGGAAATTACCCTTTTTTTGTATACATACGAAGTTTATTTATAAAAATTAGAGAAGAAAATAAATATCTTTAGCTGTAAAAAACGAGTACCATTTTTGCTTTTTCTTGTGAAAAACTTTTTTCAACTTCCTTTTTTAGACTATGATAAACAATTACTTTTTTCTCCAAAACATTCATATTTCTCACAAAATTTTATAAATTTGAATATTCTAAAAATTTTCAAAGAAATATATCTTGAAAGGTACCGAGTTAAGAAAATTTAGATCTTAGTTGTAATGGAGAAATATTTATAGAGTTAAAATATAGAAATAAATTTTAAAGAAAGCAGTATAATAAATTGAAACTTGTTATGAGTACGATACCTAATTCATATGTAAGAAATGTTACAAATAAAAATACTAAGATATCATTGATGGCACTGATAGAAAACTCATCATAAAGTAGATGCTAATTGATATAAAAAGCATTACAAATAAAATCTAACGAATGTAAACATAAGAGACTAAATTGTGCAAAATGTAATTTTGCGATTTACTTTTTTTGTATACAAAAATTACATCATGATATATCCTTTATTTTGAAGATCCAATCATCCATGTAAATGGGGAGATATTTGTTTAAGGGTGTTTATAATAAAGATAATTTTTATTTTTGTTTCATTATTTCTTTTAGTATTCAAGAGATTTAATGAAATTGGCTTTATGTAGTATGAGTGATATACCAAATAGTACCATGCTGGGCTGTTGTATGGGATTTTACACAAGCGTGATCGCATGTATGGCTTATAGATATTAACCTTTTAACTATCATGTCCGAGATTATCTCAGACACGACACTAGAGCTTCAAAATATCAAGCCCGAGTATTATATGGGGTAATTTTTTGAGAGCATCTTATTGTTTTATACACGAATACATATAGGGAGAAGTTTATTTCGGCTTCCACTCTCAGTCTTTTGTATAATGGCGACAATTTATGTTCCCAAATAATCAAAATGACAGATACATATTTAAAAAAGGTTATAAATATATGTTTGATGGAATTCTCGATCCCAACTTTTATAGTATAATTGCTTTTAAAGCATGAATTTTTCTGCTGAGATTGGTCAGTTTATGAGTCTCTATAACAGTTGTCGCACTTCTCCACCAACGCTGCACTCAGGTTGGGATTAATTTTAGAAGGGAGAAAGCTAGTCCCAATTGCTCGCTCGAGAGGTAGGGTTGAGTGGTGACAATCTTTCAATGTAATCTATTTGATGAATATTCTTACTTCCCAAAAATTCGCCTTCTGGACGAACTCTATGTAATTGTTATTGATACAATTGAAATCAGGAACAGCTGGATTCCTTAAAAAGCTGGTCTCTCTCTCTCTCAATGATTTCCTCCCTACACCTCTTATAAGAAACATAACCGTAACCAAAGACAAAGTCTATGTACCCATTTTAAGACCATCATAGAGGTCTATGATGTCTACTCAGACTATAAAACTGCTATCATATTAGTAATTCTTTGGTTGTTTAAAGATATGTAGTGGATAGCTGAATTCCTTCAGAAAAAAATACGTTTAGAATCAGGAGATAAGATAAATATGGGTTCATAAGTGAGTAGAATGGTCTATTCTGAATCTCTGCTTTGGTATTGATGCTCTCTCCAATATGTTAAGCACGTTCGTTTCCCAGAAGTGGAAAAGATAAACACAGATCTTCTTGTAAATATAACTCTTACTCGTAGACTTCTGGAAATAGTTATCAATTAAACTTGGGTTCTTCGGCCTGCACAGAATCCATAAGATTGTTCAGAAGCTGTTGGATGAACAAATATCAATCATCAATGGGTTTTGTGGCTCTTGAAGGATCTATACGAGGTCTTATACAATTAAATCTCATTAAACAGTCTCCCTATCTTGTATTCTATACTGGAAAATACTTTAAAGCCTCTAAAACTCTACATTTAAGACTTTCTGGCCTCAAAGTTCCTGACCATTTGCCCTCTTATTGTGCTGTCCATTTATTGACAATTATTCTTTTCAAACCTTTGCTTTTGATTTTCAAACAAAAGAGCACTGCTAATTTGTGCTTGTGCTTACAAAGAATTTTTCTCTGAAAACACTGCTTCTACACCTTTGCGCTTACATAATTGCTTTTAAAAATTTGCATATTTGTTTGGAAGTATTAGCTTTAGCTTTCGTTCAATATTTTTTCAATAAATTCAACTAAATATGAAAATTATTTTTATTTTTAACACCTGTTTATTTTAAATGTATTTATTTAATAGATAATTTTCTTGAATTATACCTTTAAAATGAATGAAAATTAGATTTGTGGTAAATTCCTTTTGTTTAAATTAAATACTAGTATGTAATACCATTGCTTTCTGATACTGCAGTTTTACTTATTTTATTGGAGTTTTTTTAGAGCGGTGATAAGGTTTTTGATGTCATGTAATGCAATATTGAAATACAGTCAGATGCCAAGCATTATACTAAATTTAGTATACATTTTTTTTACTTCTAAAGTACCGTATGAGAACTTTTAGGTATCGTTGAATTTTATAGGCAGTAATACGCAACAAAGATATTTAGAACAACACATTAATAAATATTTACACATATAAATGATATATTAATTAATTCGTTTCTGAAAAAAATGCATTCAAAATAGAAAATTAATTATGATATTTCTAAAATTTAGAGTAACATTTTTGTGACACTTAAATAACAATTTAATGGAAGAGTTTATTGTAAGATTTGAAATTATAATTGATTTCGAATTGAGATTTATGACCAAATACTTACTATACTATGTTTCCAAAAATATTCATTAAAATTTAATTATTTTTTCACGATATAACTTCTAGAACCATGATTTATCGAGAGAAAATTATTTGGAAAAAAATTATTCAAATAAAAAATGTCAAAATAAAAAAAACAAACTACAAAAGACAAACAGAGATAAAACAGAAGCATCATTTTTTCTCCAAGAAAGCTCTTCTGGAAAAAAGTAATTTTTAAAAGTTTAAATTTTTGATATTTCTATTTACAAAAAGTCTTAAATAATTTACACTTGGAGGGAAATGTATATTACATTTGTTTGATGAGAAAATATTTCTTAGAAAAAAGTATTCATTCTCAGTATGAAAGAAAAGAACAATTCCGATAGTCTCAAATTTAATTTGATCAGTTCGTAGCAAGAAACTGGATGACAGTAATGAAACTGCATTGCTATCAAGAAATAAATCAGCATCAGAAATGAAAGAGAGCTGTAACATGTTTTCCTCATTTCGCATTTTATTTCCCGATCCCCCGAAGAACATTCAGAGAACAGATATTTTACTCTAAAAGCTCTTCTGATTAGAGGGAAAGTCTCGAAATGAAAGTAGAAAATCAATTCACTGAAGAATTCTTTAAAACAAAATAAACGTATTTTCGTGATTTTTTGAAACATTTTTAAATCTAGTTTCAGAAGAAATTCTATTATAGAGTACTTCAATTTTTCAGACTCCCGAAATGGCTTTTATTATTTCATTTGAAATAAAATCACGCAATGTTACAAAACACGTACACACACATATAGAAAAAGTTACTAACAGTAAAGTAAGTAAAGGTATATATATATATATATAATTAAATAAGATCCCCTATTAAATTAAATAAAATCCCCTATTTACCTCTTCACTTTAATTTTTGGTAACATCTTCAAGTCTTAAATTAAACACCCAATTATGTATCATGACAGATAGTCCAAACAAAATACTTTTAATATCTGATCATTGTTTTTTCCCCCTCCATATTCCATCCTTCACTTTCAAGTGGAACTTAAATTTAAAAAAAGTTATATTTAACAGTTCTGGACATAAGTAGTCAGTCCAATTAAAATCTCACTTAGCGTCCGCTTTCTCTCAGCTTAAGATGTCTCGATTACTCGCTGAACAAAACTGTTTTAAAAAGCTTGATGTTGACTTGAAGCATAATATATATATGTGTGTGTGAGTGTGTGTGTGTGTGCAAGTATAACAATGGTGGCTATCTGTTTATGTGTCATGCGAAAAAAAAAGAAACGAACAGCTCACTCGAAAGTAATTTGTACAGATTGAATTTAGAAATATTTTTATAAAGAAAATTATAAAAGGACAGACTTGATTTAAACAATCATTTATATTTTTTAACATTAAAATTTATCTTTGTATTTTTGTTAATTAAAATTTTGTTAGGCTATAAATAATTTAAAATAATATTTCTATAAATAGAAAAATGTGTATACTAGAATTCCAAAAATGTACTTTACATATACATATATATACATATATATATACTAGCTGGCCCGGCCCGGCGTTGTACGGGCTTTTAACGATGGTATAACTTAATTCCCCTGTTAAGTTCCTCCTTTATTTCTGACGCCAGCACTTCTGTGTGGGTGTGACACGTAAGATGTGAGTGCATGGCCCGTGAGTGCGTATCATGGCTTTCTCGTTTAACATTTTCCCTTCTCTTCACAAAATCAGCACATCCAATATTATTTTTCGAAATTACTCTGACTTCTTTGTTTCTTTCCTCTCCGCTTACCCCGGGTTGCACGGGCTTTTACCGAGTGAATAACTTCATCCCCATGGGAATTTCCTGTTTCCCTTAGGACGATAGCACTTATGTGTGTGTGTGAATGCACGCTATGTGAGTGATTTCTTTAACTATGTCATAAAAACTCCCTTTTTCGAAATTTGTTCTTAAGTTGGAGTGGTAATTAGGAGAGATGGGTGAAAGTTCAGGTGTCGTCCTCATCGCTTGACCGTGGCTTAAAATTTCGAAGTCTATCGCCAAAAACTCTTGAGTAGGTGAACAGTGTGAATTTATATATCCTTCACTCCCTTTCCAATACTTTCATTGTAGTTTTTAATCCTCGGAAACGAAAATGTAGCCTTTTTAAAAATAGTTGTATGTTGAAAAAAGACAGAAAAATAGAAAATTTTCAAATTACAAAATTTAACTACTATTTTAAATCTTGAAGTAAAATTGTGAGTATTTTTTGAAATGTTTGACACATGGGAATAAAGTTTCATGCAATTATCTTTTTTAAAGAAGAAATCATTAAAAGATTGATTTAAGTATTTCGAGTGTTTTATTAAAATTTGTTCAAAAAGTTTTTGGCTTTTTATTTTTTAAATCACTGATTTGATACAGATAAATATTTTAAATGAATCTCAGAAATGTATTGAATACATTCTTTCATCTTAATCTGACATCAATAATGATTTAATTTTGAAAATTATATAAAGAGGAAAATGATGAAAATTGAAGCAAAAATAACTTTTTCACTCGCCAAATTTGCTGATTTTCGCATGTTTAAGTCAGAACTTTTTGGTGTAACCCTTGAGTTAGATGTGAAGTTTCAGGTGAAACAGTTGAAAGCTATTTGGCGTGAAACCATTTTTCAACGCCAAGGCTTGGCAAACTGTAAAATTGCGTATTTTTTATTAAAGTTTTTATTTTTTTAGAGCTTAATTTTTAAGTTAATGCTTTCAAACTTCACACATTAATTTCGAAAATGAAGGACTTTTAAATAAAAATGTACAAAAATACTGTTTAGATTATTTCTTACAATAACGTTATTTTACGAAAATCACAATTTTTTTTTTAAATCCGTAATTTGTAAGCAATTTTTTCAATCTTCGCACAGATATTTGATAACATTATTCTACAAACGTAAAAAAAGTTTCGTATCATAATCGTAATAAATAACGAAGTTATTCAATGTTATGTTAAAAATTTCGACAATTTTTCGAAAAATCTTTAAAAAAAGGTTTTGGGCATTTTATTTTTTAAATGACTGGTTCTGAAAGAAAAAGGCTTGAAGTTATTTAGTGTAGAATATCGTTTTCATAACACAAAAATAAATTGATACGCAACGATTTTGAAATAATTTTCATAAAAACGCATCAATTTTAACTATTTTTTAAAAAAATCTTAAAAAATAGAAAATATTATTATTTTGCAAAAAAAAAAAAAAAAATTATACTGTATCGTGGCGAAAGAAATGATCTTTCCGATTCTGTAATTATTTTTTGTCTGATTTAAAAAACAAAAATCGGACGGCTGTTTTAAATAACGTCGAGAATACCGAAAAATTTCACCCTCTGTTCATTCACGACGCTAGAAGGGAAAAATAATGCGCAGGGTTAAGACATTTAAGCGTTTTAAGGTTTTTAATTAATATCTTTTTAACTAATTACAATATCGGAATGAAAAATAGTTTGCGTCCTATTCTCAGACCTACTGAATATACGCGCAAAATTTCATAAGAATTGGCCACACCGTTTCGGAGGAGTTTGGTTACAAACACTGTGACACGAGAATTTTATATATTAGATATACTGTTTTTAAAATTTGTGAAGATATATTCAAATCAAAGTACGTAAAATAAATACCTAATTAATAACGCCTAAAATACAATGTACCTGTTCAAAAAATGTGGTTATTATTTAGCATTGCTTAAGACATAGACTTTTAACCCATTGTAATCTTTGCTACCAATTGAAATATCGTACAGAAAGGATGTTCTTGTCTAAAATAAAGAGTGAAAAAAATAAAATGTGAATAAAATAAATTTTAAAATTTACTGGAATAGAATTTTATGTTTTGAGAAAATACGTATTAATTATTTTTCTTTTGAATTTAAATGGAATTATTTACACATATTCTTTTATTTAATGTCAAATATGTATAGAGTTAATTTTTAAATATGATTGTTGGTGATGCAAAGTATTACATTAAACCTTTTATATTATTTAAAATTCAATCTAAATTGGCATAATGGGTCAGATAGTAAATTTTAAGGAAAATTTACATCATCTACAAACAATGCAGCTCCTACGAAGGTGAATAAAAACTCATATTTAAGACTTAAAAATCTTGAAATTGTTTAGTAATAAAATGAAAGAAATTTATCATGGAATAAATTTTTAATTTCAATTTATTTAAATATCCTTACACACACTCACACAAATGTTTATTTTAACTATACACTTGTCAATATAATTAAGTTAAAGACTTCTAAATTGTACCAAATCCTTTAATTTAGTATGGAAAGTTGTGCAAACATACTTAATTATTTTTACATAAAATAATTTTAAAATTGCAGACAAGGCAAAAATATTTTTTTTAAATGCATACTTTTTTTTTAGTATTTCTTTATAAATGAAAAATAAAGAAAAATTACGATTTTTTGCAACATTTCTAAAAAATAAATAAAAATAAAACTTAATTCTCTTAAGAATGCAACATTTTAGAGAATATCACAAAAACAAAAAATACTTTCTTCTCCTTTTTAATTAATTAAATGTTTACTATAATAAAATTAAGGGAAAAGATTTCTCCCTTATATGAGTACTTTTTCTTAATAAGAGATTCTACTTTTACTTGTGCAAGATATTTAATAAATATTTCAGTTTTAATCTAAAATATTTCAATGAGAATGTTTAGATTAGGTTACAATTTATATGCATAATAAGCAATACATAGATATAAAAATATTTTTACATTTCTTAATCTTATCTTATTGGTAATATATTCATTGTTCACAATTAATTTAAAGATATAATTTAAAAGGATCAGTTTGATTAAAATACAAATTGTGACCATTTTGTTTGGACGTATACTATTTATACTTAATTATAATTTTTAATTACTTTTTTATACCAATGTAATTTAATAGTTTATTTGTTCATATTAATCTAATTTATATAATATATAGTTGTTCATAAAATAATTCAATTTTAACAAAAATATAATTTGTTTCCATTATTTTTATACCAATGGCATTTAATAGTTTATTTTTTCGTATTAATCTAATTTAAAAAATATATAGTTGTTCATAAAATAATTCAATTTTAGCAAAAATATAATTTGTTTCCATTATTTTTATAGCAATGGCATTTAATAGTTTATTTGTTCATATTAATCTAATTTAAGTAATACAAGTTGTTCATAAAATAATTCAATTTTAACAAAACTATAATTTGTTTCCATTATTCGAAAGCAAGGACTTTGATAGTTAATGAAGTATGAGTTAAAATTTAAGAGATAACTGCACGTGTTTATGTTTTGAAAAGAGAATAATTGTAAAGTTTTAATACATATTTAACGATGACTACAACTTTTCTTTAAGCAAAAAACTGCGACTCAACGTCCTTTTTTTCTTTCCTTTGTGGAAGAGTACACATTTTCATTTGTTCTAAATAAATGTCTGAAATAACAAATCCAAACAACTTTAATTTTCACTAAGCACATGCGTTGCGTGCTTATGACAACAATTCACGAAAAGAAAGATAGTCGTCTGTAATAAAATAAAGAACTCAGTCTCCCTAAAGTAAAACATACTTTTTATTTTTTAATGTGGTTTATTCTCTTCTCTAAAATCTTTACAGCTATTTAAATACGTACTTTTGAATACGAAGTAGGAAATTTTAGTAAAAGGATAAAAAATTATAAGCGTAGTTTTGAAATTTAAATAAATTCATATTTAATGAAGCTTTTAATGTACCATATTTTACATACTCGTTATTTATTTTTATATTTTATGTCATAAATTTCATTGTAGGATACTTTTAATGGTAAATATTTAAATTACAGAATACAAATATAAACACATAATAAAATTCAAAAAAATGATCTATAGCTGCATCATAAATATTTATAAATTTTTTTTTATCACATAGACAGTTCAAGTGACTGTCCTTTAATGATAAATAGTACTATTAATAGTAGTATGTATACAAATAGTACTATAGTACGATAAGTAGTACTTTTAGTACTATAAGTAGTAGAACTTATCGTACGATTCCCCATTAATATAATAATGAATTATGTTAAAAATGTCAAAGGTGTTCAAGATTTGATTTTTAACTCGGGTTAATATAAGTAAATATTTATATCTATTTTCAAATTTAAGTCTGGTACTTGTGCCTCAAATTGTCATTTGCGCTCATAAAATGTTAGAAAATAATGTGCTGAAATTTTTTGAAAAGTATATTCAGTTAATTCCGAATTGTTTTTATAGATTTAAATAAAATATCAGCATGTTTTCAACTGATGTATACAACCCTTATATTAGTTTATATTATTCTCTAAAACAAAAAAAAACTTATAAAAAGGTTTTTGATTTCAGATATGTATTTGAATAACGTAGAGAATCCCAACATATGAGTAATAAATGATTTAAAATTAAGTCGTAATGTACAAGACTTAATTAACCATGCTTTAAAGTAGTTTAAATAACAAAAAGAGCAAAAACTCATTTGCGTTAAGCATTTCTTGTGAAGAGTGATGCATCAAATTACAGTGACCGAAGAAATTTAGATAAATAGAGATGTGGTAGAGATGTAGAGACCTTACGGTATTCTATTTCTTGTGAAAACTTTTTTGGGGGTTTTGGGATTTTTTATTGTTTTTAGATTTGGGATGAGTACATTTTAAAAAAGAATATGCTAAAACTAAGAAGAGAAAAAGGAATTATTCTTACTAAAAAGGGAAAAAACTGGTAAAAATTCTTACAAAAAATAACCTAAATGCATCCGATTCTATACCAAAAGTTTATGAACAAATTCTCAGTTTTTCAACGCAGATATATTGCTATGTGATTCATTTTTTAAATGACCTTCAGGCTGAGAAATATTTTAATTTGTACAAAAACTAGATCCCTTTATCTTAGTTATTATATGAAATTGCTTAAAAAACAGTAATTATATTAACATAAGGGAGCGTAAATTTTGTAATAAAACAGTGATTGATAACTCTGAAAGTTAAAACACTTGAACTATACAGAACATACATAAAAAATTTCAGTTAATTATTTTCAAAACATTTTTAGCAATCGCTGTCCTCATTTGAGCATTTAAAAACACATTTTGAGTAAAACGCATTTTAAAATATGACATATTTTGCTTAAAGTAATGGCATCTGATTTTACTGAAGCACTTGTAGTTTTTGTTCCAGTGAATGGAAAATAACAAACTTGGTATTTTTATAAAACTAATAAGATGACCTGTACAATAAAGTCATAAGAAATTTGTCAATGTTTGGCAAAATTCACAATGTTAGGGTATTCGGAACTTTTACTAGTAACTAAAAACAGTTTTTCAAGTTCTTATTAACTTTCTTGTTATAATTAAGAAACTGAAGTTCAGAAAAATGTAACAATACTTATTTTTATTAAATGGAAATTGAACATTGAATTTTATCATTATTAATTCTGGCGTATTTCATACTCATTGAATGCACTTGAATCACAATAGATGTTTAAATACGTAAATGTGTTTAATTAAAAATACATTTCAATGATTTTAATTAGAAATTTTACAAATTGATGAATATCTTTCAACTTATAGAGAAATATATGAATTTTGGAACCGCAAGCAATTAAAGGACTAAAGTATAATAGAAAATTTAATTATGTGTCTTCATAATTATGTTCGGATACAATTAAGACAGTAAACAGGATATAAAATGTAGAAGTCATTGCCTTTAAGTCCTAATAGGCTCTTCAGTTTTAAGAAAATCTATTCCATTAACAATAATAAATATATGTTTGTGTTCCATGTATATGTAATTAACCCCTATTCTTTCAAATTCTCTTTTTTTTCTCAAAATACCAGTATATTACTCTTAAGAATAAACAGAATTTGTTTTGATAAAGCTTGAATCTATCTATAATGTTTACTTTTCAAATTTCTAACGTGATATTTCCCAGTTCAGTTTTATATTATCAGCGAAACATTTATAATATTTCTTAAGTTTAGATGCTTTAGATCAGCACTCATTTCTTTTAAATTTTTATATTTTTCTAAAGGATTTTTAATTACTTAAATTTTAAATGCACCTTTTTATACAATGACTGAATTTTTCTGACCTCTGCGAGAAAGAATTATTCTTCAATAGAATTTTGTTTTTAATCATTGAATTTTTTTGATTATTAAATTTCACTTGTGCCGTTCAACCTTTGTGTATCAGAGTGAGAGAATGGTGTTCATTGTCGCGTACTGCATCGGAAAATTAAAAAAAAAAACATTCCATTTACCTTTTACGATTTAGAATTTCATCTTTTAAGATTAATTAATATCAGAGTAGAGCAAAAAATGAAAGATATTAGTATTGAAAAACCATATCTGAGTTGATGATTCTTTCTCTAAACTTCTACGCCACACCATGCAGGGACTTTAAAGGTCCTTTTTACCCAATGTTCGTGAACTGTCATTCCTTCTGTGGCTGTAAACATGTGATGGTAGGACAGGAATACTGAACATTTTTTTCCTACTGTGCCACTAACATATGGCAGCTATTATACATGGACCACAACATGAGCATTAATGGGGGGGGGGGGCTATAAGATTAAAGGTATTTAAAATGTGGAAAACTCATAATTTTGGATTTTGTTTTAAAATTATATTAAACTCTATCAAACTCAACTCACAAAAAATAGGTGTAATGCATTTCTTACCCAGTTAAGGGTAATTTTGATTTCTTTTTATCAATGATACCAAGCCCCTTGTTTGCATTCTACTGTCATAAAAACAAAACCACCAAGACTTAAATAATTCGATTTTTCTCACTTATTTTTATTTCAGAAAATAATTTAAATGCAGGATGGTAGCATAGAGCTTTTACTGAATTCTAAACTAAAATCAATATTATTTATTTAATATCATCTCAGATTTGCTTGTACAATTTTATTTCAAATGTTTTCAAATACTTTTTGACGTTACTAAAAAAAAATTCTGAGCAAATAACTCAATTTATCAAAGAGTACATTGGAAGAATTTAAGAAAACATTCTCCCTATTCTATACCATACGTTTATCCTTAACGATTTCATATGTTTATCAATATACATAATGTAGCAATGTTTCTAAAATTCTTTTGTTACTCCTGCCTTTTGCAACCAGGGATTGCAATACCGGTATACCGGGATACCGAATACCGGTATTTTGAGGCATTTGTACAATTTTGTAATGCCGGTATTCACAAGCTTAAATACCGGTTTTTCGGTATTTACTAAAAATGTTTTAAATTGTCTCCCCTATATGTTCAAAGATCACAACCTAGCAAAATAGTATAATTCTTTTTTTATTTCTCACTAACGGGTGAAATTAATTAGACTGTGAATGTAAAGTTGCATCGTACAATAAAGAGAATTGTTAAAATATGTGAATTATTGAATTAGGTGGGCCAAAACTATTCTATTACAGCTCAGAGCGATACTGCAAGTGCTCAGGATTCTTAGTCCGATATTTATATCTGTGAAGACCAGGTTGTAGTTGGGAAGAAAGTGCGTAATATTTCGATATTATTGAATTGGGGAGTTTGTTATTCACATTGTACTTGCATATCATACTTGTGTTTACATATCATCATGATTTTATAAATAAAAATGAAAAAGAAGAAAAAAGACTAAACAATTTAAATTTGATCCAGTTTACAGTAAATTTTCTTAAAATTTCTTACCCACAAACCTTATTCACATTCAGAAGAATTCAGTACAGTTATTGAAGATGATTATGATATTAATGTTGATAGTAAAAAATTATCTCTTGAACAAAAATTAGAATTAGCGACAGCTAAAAAAATCCAACAAGCCAAATTACAAAACAGAAATCAGCTATATCCAAAACCATCCGACGAGAAATCGATTTATTTGAAGATGAGACCAACTAGATACCACCAACTAGAGTAGTAGATGCCGAAAGAGCGCTTTCGACAGCTGGTAATTTTTGCACACAATTACGTTCCAGGCTTAATGACAGGACAATTAATGTATTTTTTTAAGATCATGTTTCAAAAATTTGTAATAGTACTACAGACTGAATAGTGATATTTACACTTTTTTGTGATTTAAGTAAATAAGATGTTCGTTTACTTTTTTGTGATTCTTTATATACTGCTATAATTTAAAAATTACAAATTAATATTTTGTTATATTTACATTCTCTAATAAAACTGGAAAATAAAACTAAGAAATACCTGTATTTTCTTTTGCTTCCTAAAACTTCTAATACCGGTTTTAAAACCGGTATCCCGGTATTAAGATCTAAAAAATATCGATTGAACTTTTCATCCGATATTGCAATCCGTATTTGCAACATAACCACCAACAAGTGTTATTGTTGCTGCGAAGATTTTTTTAGAAAACCAATTTATCTCCTTTTGAAAGAAATTCTCAAGTAATAAAAAGCCAAGAGTTATGCTTCTTGGTATAGTGACGAGAAAACTTATATTTTTTAAATATAACATTTTCAATGCAAATCAAACAAATTGTTGATCCGTTTTTTTTTCTCTACGAAACAGTCAAGATCTCAATCGTCTTGGCACAACATATATTCTTGAGATTTTTTTCACTTAGAACACACAAGGGTAGTTAAAAATAAGCTTCACCCATAAAATGGTCACTACTTCACTGTTATTTGTTATCACTAACCTTTATATCAACAAAAAGAAAAAAATAATCTATTGATTAATAATCTGCCGCTAAATTTTTAATCCATTGTTCTTAAATAATAGAGTTTGTTAGAGCAACGTGTTACGACCGGTTCAATCAGAAAGGTCTGGTGGGCCACATGTGGCCCTCAAGCCGCGGAACATGGATGTAGAAACATGGATGTACGCAGCAAGAATTAGCAAAGATGCCAATGCCATATTTGTAAAACGTTCACGGTCAGCTATAGTGAAAGTGTACCAAGAATTGAATATAAGGCAAAAAAAAGGGTAAATTGTGGTTTTCACTGAATTTGTTGAATGATCAGGTGGAACGAAGAATCTATTGTACCGTAACAGAAAACCGAATGGCAGAACCAGATTTAGATCTTAATTAAGAATTATTTGAAAGTATCTCTAGTAACAGTGTTTGTAGTAATACATCATAAGAGCTATAGAAACTTCAAAAGCCAGTTGGCTGTCTCTTGCAATGTCTCATATTTGTTGAGTGTCTCGTATTCCCTCATACACTCGGATTAAATGATGGAAAATTGAAAAAAAGTAATGTGGTAAGATTAATCCCTTTCTACTTAACTACATGCAGTAGGGCGAACTCGTGTTAGAAATAGTACAAAAACAGGTACCATAACTAAATTATTACAGCACTTCAAGCTGGTGAAGCAAGCGCGATAATTTCTGGCCTGCTTCGGACACTGCACTTCGTGTAGACGATTAAGTGGATGTCATGTTGGCCAAATATTGTTCTGTTCATGAAGATTTCACTTTGTTGAGGTGGCCCCGACAATCCTCAGATCTCACTCCTATAGAACATTTGTCGGATGAAGTTGAAAATGCCATCCGACATCTAAATGGGTAAACATCCAATCTCACACTATTGGAAAGTATTTTTCTTTAAGCGCAGTTCCCCTGATTTCCACAATCCACTTAACAATATATCGTAAAATCCATCTGAAGATTCAATGCTGTATTCAAGAAAAACATTGTCTCAACGAGATATTGACGGAGTGATACTAATAAAGCATTCCTTCAATATATATATAAACTTAAACACCAATTTTTCTCTGTAGTTTAATCTAATATCTTCTCTGCGTCTGCTTAAAGAGAGGAATCTAATACCCATAAACTGGAAGGTACAGTTACTTAAAATTTCTGTGTTATTGGATAGATTTCAAAAAATATATTAAATTTCCCTTGAAGAAGTGGAATCGACACAATTGAATAAAATCACACAAAATCACATAATAAAAGTAAAAGAGAACTCTGTGGTATCTATATGAATAACTATTAACTCATACTGATTGAAATTTCATAAGAAATTGCACCAAAAATGTTTGTGACATACATTTAAATGAATTAGAAGTGTATAAAGTATGATATAGGTGATACATTATCTATGACAAATACTTAACTTTTTTTATTATTATCATAGTTCTTAAAATTCAGAAGAAAAAAAAAGTTCTTTGAAGAGACATTGTTTACATAAACTATATGCTCGTTTAAACCATGCGGGTTTATTACAAAAATATTAAGACTCCAAAATGTTTGAATAAATAACACCCTAAATTTAAGCACTGATAAATTAGGATTATAAATCATTAATAGATGTTTTCTCTATTTATGCAACAATCTGCATCATATTATTAGTAAATATAATAATTAATAGATTTTTCTCTATTTATGCAACAATCTGCAACATATTATTAGTAATATAAGCATTAATAGATTTTTCTCTATTTATACAATAATCTGCATCATATTATCACATAATAAGTCTTTATATTAAAAAAAACAAGACAGTCTTGGCACGCAACAGGTTGTTGCGTTCAAGAAGAATTAGAAAACAATCTAACAAATCTCAAGCAAAAAAAAAAAAAAAAAGAGTTTTCTTTTAAAAGAAAACTAATATCCATTGCATTGTAATTTAAACTATTAGCATCCAAATTAAAAAAATTATTCCGTTTTATATATCAAACCTTCTCCAAAAGTAAATTAAAGCTTTATTATAACCTCTATTTACTAAACAAGGAGATTCAAAGGTTTTATCATTTATTTCATAATTTCATCATCATCTATTCTTGGTGTAGGAAGACTATAAAGGAGTAAATTATTCGAATAATTAATTTTTGTACAACCGTGCTACAACTTCTAAACAGCTTTAATGAAACTTATTTATCGTTTCATTCATTAAATAATTAAGTTAGGCATAATATACAGCTAACTTGAATAAAACATTAAAGTGATACTTGTTATTAATCAATTTCTTTGATTTATAAGTTCTTGAATACAGGAGATAAATCACGGCCTACCTGAAGACTTGGTGCTCAAATATATTTAAATAAGGAAATACGTGTTCTCTTTGAAAACAATTAAGGTTTAAGTACAACACATTATACAATAACCTGAATATCTCAAATGTAAATAAACCATGATTCCATCATTAATTTTTTTCTATACTCATAACATGTCCTTGTGCAGAGTCCAATATTAGGTACAAGGTTCGTGAAAATTCCTCTCACGAAATTCCATCAACTGCCACTTTACATACAAAAGAGATTCAAAGAGGCGAGAAAATTCTACTTCTCTTTGCGAAATCACTCGATAGACACCGAAAGAATCCCCTTAAGTGTTTTCACACTCACCGCAGCTGTTGCCATAAATCGATTGCGAAATTACCACACAAAAGATTATTCCGTAAATGCGGAACAAAATGCTGTCCCACGGATTTTGATGAACAATAGGAAAATAAAATAGACTTTCCAGACGATCCTGACGTGTTAGTAATAGTTTTTTTTTAATAAAAAGTGGGCTGTGTTTACAGATAATCATTTTATTGTTTGCCTTGGTTTGAAAAAATATTTATTCTAAATATACTTCAACAGTTTTCTATGTTTTTTTTTCTTTTTTGGTATAGAGAACATGTGCAAACACTGCTGGGGAAAGTTTGTGGTGCGGGATTAAAGGATTTTTCTCATAATGATGTCAGAAACAACAGAAGAATGTTTAACATAGGGCGTGTGAAGAAATATTAAATATATTGTATTTAAAAACCTTTTTTGCTTTAAACTGAATGTTAGCTGAATGTTTAACACAATAAAGAAATAATTTATTAGAAATAATAATTTTTTGAGGTTCGCTTAATACAAGAGTTTAGAGATTTTTAATAAAATCTTTTACTTGAATTATTTATTATGCTTTCAATATATATTGATTTTAAATATATAATTTAAAAACGAACATTATGGTTTTCAAAAAATGTACGACAAGGATTTGTGCATGTTTTGAATAAAAAAAAGAGCCAAAACCCATATTATGATATGTTGCACTGAAAACATTCTTGTACGCAAGAAATAATTTAATTTTTTCACTTACAAAGACTGTTCCATGATTGGTATTTTTAATATATTACATTTATAAAGACACTATACATTTCATAAAATTATTGCACGTTCTATAATACTATGTCTTGGTGAAGTTCAAGTAAAATATTACTTTAAATACTGTATCATGTAATTTAGGTATGCTTTGTATTTTATCTCCCTTGATTATTTATATTTTCTTTGAATTACGTAAAAGAACTTCAATATTTCAAAATGACATTGAATGAATTATTCTGCTTACTCAGGATTTCAGCTTTTAATCCTATACAGTGACGTCTTAAGACTTGTTGAGGTTCTGGGCTTCTATCCAAATGTATTCTCTACCTACGACCTTTTTAAGTAGAGACTATGTAAAAAGCATATTGTAATGGATTGCCTATCCCATCCATTAGTGTACGTGAGTTAGAAAGAAAATTAGCCATAGTCAAAACAACATAATTTATTTACTATTCCCAACAGCGACACAAATCTAACAAACCAAGTTTAGAAAGGCACCAATTGATAAATATTGGATCAATAGCGAAGTAGACGAGATAATTGGAGATATAATAATAAATCGGATCACTTACACCTACCACTTCCAAGTAATACACTTTTTTATAATTGAAGATAATTTCTAAAGTATAATCCAAACCAAACGGACCTAATCCAATTTAACAACGAATTAACCGAATCGTCAATCTTAATATGAATCAAATTGCGATGGTTCTATCTGCGACTTTATTAACACCTTGTGGACTCGTCTGGGGAAAAATAAACTAATTCCACCAACCTTCGCGTGATTATGTAAATGAAGTATATTATATAAATTCTGTTTTCGCGAGTTTGTGGTTGGCACGTTGGATTTGGCAAGTAGGAGTTAACATAAAGCCTGTGAGTTAGTTGTTAGTTGAAGAATGAAAGATAGTGGAATTAGTAGGAGGTCTTGGAGTTGTCCAGGAAAAAGATCACAGAGCGTAGATTCAACGACGCTGATCAAGCCCGATAAAGATCACCTGTAAGTTTCCAGTGTATAGGATCCGTTACATAAAAAGTACAGGTATTGTGAGCTTGATTAATTAGAAGTTAGCTTATTAGTGTGCGACGTAGTTATATTTGAGCGTATTTAAGCTGTCTTAGATTCAGTTGAGGGTCAGTAGTAGTATCCCCGTGTTATAGAATCTCCCCTCTGAGTTCTACTATTTAATCACCTATCTTAATTAGATTGTTATTGTGTCTGATTGATATTTGGAAACAATAAACTAATTAGATTGAAATCATGTCTGTGGATCATTCAGCTTCTCCCACACACCTAGCCGGGTTTACAGGTAGACAAGGGGGTTCAGATGTAAGCAGTAATCGACCGCTATTACAAAATAATCTAAGAATCTCTTCTATATTTACGTTATCTCACGTTAATCTTCACACTATCCTTTAACTTCTAAGCCCTCTCTCTCTGGAACCCGAAAGCTAATACTTAAATGCATGCCATAATTTACATAGACCGCGTCTTCTTATTCGGGATTAAGTTTTCAATTAAATAATATTTAAAGAAAATCATTCCCCAAGAGGATTGTTAGGAAAATCGCGGATAGACCCGTTATAATATGTTATCAAATAATCCTACAAGTGGTAACCCGTAACGAATAAATGTGCTTGGGTGTGTGTGATTCAAGTCTCACAAACCTAGACAAAATATCAACTTGTCAGACTGTCACCAATCAACTAAATGAGTAATTGCGTTAGGCCTAGGCTTAGTCACGGACAACGGACATGACACAATAAAGCACCCTTGCCAGTTGACGTATAGTTTAAAATTCCCAGTTTTTTTAGGAAAACGTCTAGGAATAACATTGTACGATTGAAATTATTCGGGTCATGGTTTTAATGAGGCCGAGTGTAAGGCAAGAAGATGCGCAACCCTCTGATTTCCTGGGCTTGGATTCAGCTGATCCTGGACTTAAAACACATCCCTGCCTTTATAATATAATTCAATATTTTATCTTATCCTTAAAAATATAAAAAAAATATAGATGTGCAATATATACATCTGATTGTATAGAATTTTTGAATAAATTAATTGATGTGCCACACCAAATACCGGTAAATTGCTAAAATAATTACAAATTCTGTAAAATTTAAATCAGCGTTTTAAAATTTCTTTGCTAATGGAGACCAAAGTTCATTCCATAAATGAATATTTTTGTGTTTCATTATTCTTAAACTATTTCTAAGTGTGAATGTAAGCTGACAGAATTTGAACGTTTTTCAGGATTAATAGTGATTCAGGTGGCACTAGAGGTGGTACAGAATTTCAACACCTTGAGAAAATGGAATTCAGGAATCTCTCATTTCGCTTCCTAGAATAAGAGATTTGAGAAACGATATACAAATGTAACTCCGAGTTTGTCGGAAAGAGCATTACTCACTTGGTTGTAACAATGAATGATGATCAACTCAGAAGCTTTCGCATCATAAGTTGGTGCAACACGCATTTATTCGATTTGTTGAAAGTAGAAACACTTGCAATTCTGTGTGAATAACCTTTCGTACTCTTTCTTTCTGGCTGAATGTATTGAGCTGAATTGTTTCGAATAACACCTAAAAGTCATAAGTAAATGGTGATATATATACTTCTACAAGATAACATTTTCAAATTAGATATAGATACTGATAATTTTGATTATAGTGAGTTAATAAGCAGATGAATAAATTATAGTTTAAAAGAACTTTAAAAAAAACACGATTTTGTAGTTAATCTCGAACTGAAGAGTAAAAATAATTCTTAATTAAATAAAATGATTAACAATAAAATTAATGTCATTTTGGTAAAAGTGGGGAGGGGGGCTTGTACTACATTTTAACACTAACTCAGAATTTTGGAATAGAACTAGTAAGATATTACAACTGTGATATCGAGTACCCCAGTCTTTTATCATAGTGACAATTTTTTCATTAATCATTTTATTCTTATATTAAGAATTATTTTTCCTCTTTAGTTCGATTAATTATAAAATCGGGATTTTTAAGTTTTTTTTTCATTTTTTAGTTCAATCTACAATAAAAGGATATTTTTTTTAGTTTTTTAAACTATCATTTATTCATTGGTAAATTAATCTTAAAGGCCCCATATTTTGGAATCTGGAGTACCCATTTGCATCCTATCAGTGCGTCGATACGGCCTGGTTTGCAAAATGTTAGATCAGCCAACTGGAGAAAATCTGGAAGAGAGCAAAGTTTGATATACTTTATGCGGAAGAAGGTGTAAAGTGTGAATGATATTTTTCATCAAAAATAGCTCAATATTCTTTCTAAAACTTGCATCAGCATTAGATATAAAAGTACATTTTCGAATCGAAGGGTTAGTAAGAAATTATTTAATCCGACGAGAGACCTTTGAATCAATTATCAGCTGTTTTGGTAAAATGAAGCAATGCATGCTGTTTTATTCCACAGATCCGACAAAATAATTTAGAAAAACAGACTTATGTCTGAGTTCAGCAGCTAGAATATAAATTATGCTTTTTCACATGCATCAAAGTCTTTTTTTTATTTCTATCTTCAGAAAATTGTTTACGTTATGGTAAGAAATTGCTGACTCACCCTCTCTCTTTTTACGTAAAGAACACTTTTAGGGTTGTAACTTAATCTTTTATTCACCAAATCTGGAAATGATATATGGAGTAAATCTCCAAATCTGGCAATAGTTAATTCTGATCAGGACAATGGAATAAAAAAAATTAAATAATTGTTTTGTCATCGGTCCTTGACAAGTGTGCAATGTTTTGAGTTAATATGACCTTTAAAAGTGGGCAAAAATATCAAGTTTAAAGATTCCGTTACATACAAGTGAAGCTTATAAGAGCGTGTTAAATAGATCGAAATTAGAAGAGAAAGATAGAGAATACTTGTGTGAATTTCGTAAACACAGTCACACACACACATTTTTCTTTCATTGATTTCATTACCAAAAGTTTCCTTTCATTTTTAAAAATATTTTTAAAACCAGTTTTTTTAGTTATTTCAGGTATATATACCAAAAACTACTGTTTGTTGATGATATGTTGAATTTTCTGACATTTCGGAGTAAACGCGCTATTGATATCGATTTTTCTCATCAATGTTTACAATCATTATACTACAGAATTAAATGGAGCTGAATTTTTTCCAGTATATTTTAACTTTGCTAAGTATTTACTAAATATTCTGTATTGTGTTATTAATGTTAGGCCTTTATTAGTGTATGAATCAATGCAGTGTATGAGAGAATAAACACACATATTTTACTCTCTCCAAATTATATACCATTATGAAGGCAGTAATTGATTTTCATTAATAAAGAAAGACTAATTTTTTTATTTTTTTTAAAATCTCTAGTCATTTAACAAAATTGTAAATATACTTCAGTATAAGCGGATATGTAAAAACATTTAATATTATCTGTTACATATGTTTTATTATTTCTTTAAAATGTATAGAATTTGTTGATTTTTTTTACTTACTTGTTTAGAGTGATTTTATTTTATCTTATGAATTCTGTTTCTTCCTACAGTGTTACGATTGGTTTTTTGAAACATAGGTAAATATGAAAGCCGAATTGGATATTTTATCGCTAAATACACTGCCCAGAAAATTCAATACCAAGGAAAAGTATTCAAAAAAGATGTATATTTTTCAGAATAGAACACTCACTGAGTTTAAAAGATCAGGAATGGATAACTCGTCCTGCATATGATGTGCAAAATATAACAAGAGGAATAAGCAGAATAAACAATAGTCACATTTCTCTTTTGAGAGAAAATCCTGTCAGTGGACCTATTAACCGTTATAAAAATAAGGTCGTAGCAGGAATGCCAGGTAACTTAAATAAATATATGAGAGTTACTTGAACTCTGAACAGTAGCAGGGTCTCCGTTTGTAATATCACAGTAGATAGCCATCTAACGCGTTCACGATACTCGGCAATTAAGACGATGGAAAAAAAAGTGTGCCACGTTCCAGGAGTGCAAGCGTAGCCAAAAGGGTGTTAGCACTTTTTCATTGATGCAGCCATCTGCAAACGATTAAAATCAAATGATTTATTTTTGGTGATTTATAGATGCGCAGAATTTTCTGAATGCTACCTATTGATAAGAACCATGACATCTATGAGAAACACGTGGTAACTGGTGAACTCTAAGCAGAATGAGAACATAATATTAAGACTTAAAGTGTAATCACTTACATTAATCAATCATTGCTGATTTGTATTGGTAACTGGATAGCCCAACAATATATGACTGGCGTGATACTGCCCTCTGCCCAGTTCCCCTTCCTCAAGGCCTACTCAATACTATTTACTATAGAGAAAACTTCCGGCTGCCCATCGTTTGGATCAGTCAAGAAACTCTTCAAAGTATCCAGGTACTTCCAAGGCCAATAATGTCTCCTAACTTTTCATATGGCACATCTGGAATGTGATTCATCATTGTTTGCGAGCATCGGAACCACTAAACTGGGATAAGGATCTGTGGTAATAGGCTCAGAGTGAATAGTTCTCTCTCTTTCAGATCGCATCCTAATTGACTTTATTCCATGACGTATTTACTGTCTGAATCACTTTCCGCAATGGACTTAAAATCTTATGATCACCTGGTGTTTACGAATATGGCATCGTTGTATGGTGTTCAAATAAATATAACGTTTTTGTCCTATACAGTTTCTCTGTATAGGACGAGTTTCAGCAATTTATACACAGGTGATTGTAATGTTTTCTTTTTCTCGACCAAACAGCATATAAGTTTGCTGGCTAGGCGATCGAGAGAAGAAAAGGCAATAGTAGAATAAAAAAGAAATTAAATGAGTTGAAGCCACGGGTAAGTTTTATTATACGTGCAAGTTAAACTCAGTTGATCCTTAAAATGCTCAGATGATGTAGGGAGGAAATTTTGAGAGATATGTATCACACAACCCCAAGTATCATTCTTTTTGACCAAGTATCATTCTATTTATTTGAACGAGATCCACTGACTACACCACAAAAATTTCATGAATTCAGTTTTTGCAATTACAGTTGATATGAAAGATGATTCAAATTTTCTGTAATGTTGCAATGGTAAATATATTCATAGGGACAATTGGAGAATAGTTAGGATTTTAAATTTATTAAATACCTTTTATAATACAATGCATAATACACCACGTTAAATGTAATATATAACACTTTCAAAATCCGTACTCTAAAGTAGTCTACAAAAGCCGTCTCAAGAGTCAATATTTCCATTTGATTGTGGTGTAACAGTTTGTAAAGTACTGACCATTTTAATAATGCAAATGAATAGAGTACTATATTTTAAATCTTAACAAATAAAAGAATTATTTCAATTACATTTTTAATATACTTTATTAAATCGCAAATTAAGCATAATTAAAATTTTGAAGTATTCAACAGTTTTATTTCTTAAGCATGATCATGCATTTACGAATAATTATACATTATTTTGATTTGAGTTTAATTATTAACGTTGTACTCTAAGGCAACACATTATCTATTGGTGACAAAACTTGTAAATTAAAGCATCTGTTAAATGGGACGAGGAGGGTATTTGACCCGATACTCCCTTTCCAAACTTCTACACTGTGCGAAAGGGAGAACTAATCGTTTCCACATATTTAACGTGTATCTGCTCCTCCACACTATAGGTCTTCAGTGGAACTTGGACTCAAACCTACTCCAATCGACAACGCCAATCACGACATTACGACCATGAATACTTGGCTATCGTAACCACTAATTCAAAAATGAGAGAGAAGTAAAATAGAAAAAATAGTAAATAGAAAAAAAGAATAGATATGACTCTTAATCATACTAACTTACACTGAACAGAAAGTTTAAAAGGATTTTTCATCACAAATCTTTTGAAATAATTTATGTTTACCAATTCTTTATTTCTGAGATTTACAGCAAAATAAAATCATTATTAATTTTTAATGTTTGGATTTTATGTAATTGGGGTTTGAATTTAAAATATATTTCTCACTAAGGATATATTTATACAAAATGTCTCTAAATTAGCGCCCCCAAACTAGCTCAGCAGTATTTGCCAATATTTGAAAATGCAAATGTGCAAAGTGTCCACCGTACATATCAAGGCAAGCTTGAGTGCGTCATGGAATGATGGATGAGGGTATATGTTGCAGCAGCATGGTGACCACTGAAGTACAAGTACCACGCAGACGAGCAACGAAGTCTGTTGGCGAAGTTCCTCTGTCTCGATAAACCAATTTATTGAGATTGCCCTACAGGAAAAAAAAGTTCCAGCAGTGTGGATTTGGTGATCATGTTGGTCCTAGAACAGGACCTCCATTTCCGATCTAGTGGCCAGGGTATGCTATATTCAGCCAAATATGTAGGGTAGCTCAGAAATGCTCTGCAGCCCCATCAGGAACCATCTTGTATTATCATTCATTAATCACCATTTATTTTTTCTCGAGAACTAGATATCATACAGGTACAGTTCTTAGGCATTTTTATGTACTCCCGACAAAGAACCTAGCTTTGCAAAGCTTGGGCTCTGAATTTGTTGCTACACCATATATATATATATATATATATATAAAATTTCTCTTAATATTCCTTCTTTTCCCAATAGCCCAGAGTATAGGCAAATTACAGGTGAAGGTTGGCTAGCTGCAAAACTTTATTTAAACCTGCAATCTTGGTTCCTAAGGCCAAGAGTATGGTATTGTACTACTGTGGCTAATATTTCTAACTATTTTGACTAGTTATACTTAGGTTTTACAACTATATATATATATATATATATATATATGGAGTAAATTACTACAAAATCGAAAAGAGAAGTAAATAAAATACAGCATGGAACCAGGAATTATCAGATGATAAAAATGTGTCAAGCAAATCACACAAGCCTTTTCCAAAAATTCCATAAAATGTGAACTTAACTATTCCCATTTATCATTTTCTTAGCTTAAAAAAATCCAACACTGTTTATTTTTTTCTTCAAAACAACAACAAAACCTCTACAGTGTTTCTTTTTTCTTGTTCTCTCAAAGTTTTTTGTTTTTTTCATGCTGTTCTCAACTTCGGTGGTTAAACTACGTATAAAATAAATGTTATACCACTTTTTTCTTTATAATGTCGGTTGCAGTAATGCCTTTCTGGTTTTAGTTATCTCTTCGTAAGTGTTTCTGGAGCTTAAAAATTCATTCAAATTATAAAACTATCAAGTAAACCGAGTGTCTCAAAGCGGTATTTTCTCTTTTCTATTCACTCTTCCTTCAGTAAATCACACAAAACGGAGCCGTTCTTATCACCTTGAATTTATCACACTTCCCCCATGCATAGTGGATGACATAAATGCTCCCAGCGTCACCCGTAATTCACAACAGAAAAGCGCACTAGAATTCTTTACGACTGAGAGAAAAGAAAGTTTAATTCTGAGAGAGTCTCCATTGGTTTGGCTGTCTGCAGTACCACTCCGATAATCTGCCGTGAGTGGGTATTTGGTGCTATTTTTCTTCCAGAACCCACAGAATAAAAGCACGGATTGAGAAAAAAAAGAAGAGAATTGAACGGGAACTGGATGGCATTGATTTAGAGATATTTACAGATAACTTTTCTTACGTTTTGTTACACGTCAACTGTTCTTATAAAAGTTTTCGTTTTAAAAATTGCCCCGTCACGATTTATTGTGTTTTTCGTTCTTTTTTTTATGGTTTTATTCATTTTGAATTTTTCGTTATTGAATTTTTTTCTTCTAGGAAACGAATGAAAAACTTGTATAAAATATTTATCGAGTAATTCTTTCTTTTAAAATATATACCGATCTTCTTGTAGTACGGTTCTTCAAGGATTATTCTTATATTGAAAATATATGGGAAAAGGTAGAAAATTAACACAGATACATTCGTATTATTATATCAATAGGAAAGTAAATAATTCGTGCTGTTTATTCAAATGGCAATGGGGCCATGGTAACCTAAGGGTAATGGTCATGAACTCATAGCCAGCGTGTCACGGGTTCGAGTTCTGGTTTGGCTGACCTCAAAAAGGGGTTGATACAGGTTAAATCTGTCAAGCTCAAAGTCCTGTCGGTGGTATAGTAATCTGGAGAGGATGTGAAAGAGTTTATTGTCATCCTCGTCTTTTGACCAAGGCTTAATTTTACGAGGTCCGTTGCCAATAGTAATGTAATTGCTTCGTAGTGGTCTTAATATAACACTCACTCAAATTGCATTTTTTATTACTTCATTTTTTTATTCTGCCTTCATAGTTGAAAAAAATAGTAAATTTTTTATTTTTCTTAGAGTTTACCTAACTTCCTTAAAAAATTCAGACGTTTTTCATGTTTTAAGATACATTTTAATCATTTTTTATTCATATTTAGAGCTAACAAGTGAAATAAAAGTATACAAAATGAATATACTTGTACATCAATAATATGTCTCTAAGTAGCTGTCACTCGTAAGATATGTAACGATATTAAATATTACAGAGTTTGTAAGTTTGCCATATCTTTCCCATATTATAGAAAACCCCTCAAGTAGCCGAGCAGTGTGACGCTAATATAACTCACTAACTCACCTATATTAATGAAATTTTTAATGAAAATTACGTTTATCAATTATATTTTTTGAAAAGTTCATTCAAAACAAGAAAAATTTCATATTTTTACAGAAATAGTTTTAGTGTTTTTTATAAGCAATCCCTTTTTAAAATTAAGTAACATTGAAAGGAGAAAACACACCACACACACACACACACACACACACACACACACACCACACACACACACACACCACACACACACCACACACACACACACACCACACACACACACATATATATATATATATATATATGTATATATATTAATGTGATAAACTATAATGTATCCAAAGCTTGATTTTAACCATTTACATATTCCACCAAAAGATCATAAATTTTGCTGTTTTTATAAGTGTTACACGCTTTGTATGTTCGAGCATTAGTTTATTTCCCCGTCAAGTATTGTTCTAGTTTTCTTATCCTTTTATGTATCTTAATCATCGTACTTGGTATTGTAAGTTAAACATCTCGATATTCAGACAAAATTTCACATTGAAGTTATAAATTTCAGAAAGCTCTCACAAAAGGAAATCGTGATATATTCTTCGTCTCCAAAGTCACACTTATAAAATGTTTTCATAAAATGAGAGTGATCATTTTAAATAAAAGTAAGGTGTATAAAAATAAAATTTCTTCTTTCAAATTCGCGTTAAATCAAAATCGAGTAAAAGGTTCTTGGAAAAACAGAATTAGGTGTATGATATTTTGAATTTACTAAAATATATCGAAAAAGTCACATTTTATTTCCAACTTCTGTTCGGAGTTAATGAATTTTCTCCTGTGTAAAATGTATTTCATAGTTTGTTCCATATAGAATAGAGATAGCAGTAGTTTTCTCTTTTTACTACTTAAAAGTAAGCAAATTTTTTTTACATATTAGGGTATCTGCCTGCATTTCTGAATTGATGTTTGTCTGAAATAAAAAAAAAATATATGTGTCATTTTGTGTAAGAAAAAAAATCAAGCCGACAGGAAAAAATTAATGAGATAGATAACGAAGATGCTCTATGCTATAAAAGTGGCGAATTTCAAATATATTTTATTAAAAGTTATTTTAGTAAAATAAGAATCAAAACTTTAACTGCCTTTTATGAAAATATTAATTTTTTGTCAAAGCTATGTTATTTAAAACCTCTATCTCAAAAGTTTATTGATGTAATTTTTTTATATTTTGTATACATGCTATTTAAAGTATGATAAAAACAATGGACATAGGACTTAGCTCTAAAATTAATATAACTTTTTTAATAGTTTGTTGATTCGAGCACTATGCCTTTTATGCAAATTTCTGCAAGAAAATGTACAATGATCCATAACTTGTAGGTAATTGTTTATATATTTTAGACATCATTGCTTTTATAACTGTTAAGCACATTGTATAAAAATAGTATAAACATATGGTTTTGAATTCCATGTAGAGTGTTTTGAATTTCGGTATAATTTTCATCAGATTTTACCTTAAATACCTCATTTTAATAAATTTTTGATATATTTTTGTGGTAGGAATTTTTCTTTAATTTAAGTCATAAGTAACAAAAAATAACATAAAGTTAGTAATTGTATGGCATTTTAGAAAACTTGCATCCGAACGTGGCCAAATACCTCAAAGCAGCAATTTTTAAACTTTTGATTGGCGTGGCCTTCTTTATGTATCAGCCTAACATTACGGACCACCAAAATTTTTAATAACCCTACCTTATTCCCAACACATGGCTGAGGGATTTAAAGTCTCCCCAATAATCTTAATCAGGTTTTGCAATCCTGTGTTATATTTTCAATCTCGGGATTTCGGTATTACATTATCCAAATTCCGTAATTGGTCTCAAAATTAGGGGATTGGACTATTTATTAAAATTATTTACTCATTAGCATTGATGAAACTGCATAATAAATTGGTTTAATATTAATGTTATTGTGTGTGTGTGAAACATATAAAAAAACTTAATTCATCATAAAAACAAATAAAACAATAGTACAAAATGAAATTTAAAAAAAACATTTCTTCATTTCTTGTGTTTCTGCAAATAAGTTTTTAAAAAACACTGCTCGTCCAAAGTTTCATCGTTCTCAAATGGTTTCATATTTTGTTACAAATTGTCCTGCCCAAGAAAATGTTCGTTCAGACTGTACACTAGTAGGCTTTATCGTCATTAAATAAGATTAGGTTCTTTTCATGTCTCCCTTAATTTTTTTAAAAAGACATTTCTCTCTTTGAATTTCTAAAGACAGTGTCTCAAATCGAATACACTGCATTGGTGCATAACTTTCTCTATTTCTTCTGCTACACTTAAAGGTTTTTGTGTGTAAATTGATCCAGTTACTGAATCAGAACGAAAATCAATATCAAGTATTACCTTGTTCCAAAAAGAAGACTCAGTTGCATGAGCTTTTAGTAATGCAATGGGATTTGAAGTGTGTCTCAAGTCTTTCAAGTAGGTCTACTCTTAATTAACGGGATTTAATTGAAGAAGGATATGTGATAAAAATCTATTCTTGAGATCTTGCTTATATTATAGAGCAAGTATTGCAGTGAGACATTTAAATCTGCTTGACGTTCTTCCATACGAGAAATGAGAGCTGCACATATTTTTTTACTTATAGCACTGTTTGCATCTTTAAGCTTCTTTAGCATAAAATGTATGGCTATGTCTGCTGTAAACAGATTGGTATCTAGACGGCAGAATGCTTCAACAGTTATTTTTATAAGTTGCTTATTATAATCTATATAAATAAATAAAATTGAAGTGTCTGTTTGTAATTTCAAATTAGTAGCTTTTTACTAAATGCATTTAAAGATATATACGTTACTTATATCAAAAAATCAATTTTTAAAATTTTTGTCTGTCTGTCTGTTGGTTCCGGCTAATCTCGGAAACGACTGATGCGATTTTAAAAATCCTTTCACTTGTGGAAAGCTACATTATCAGCGAGTAACATAAGGTACATTTTATCTTCATATTCCTACGGAACGGAAACTATGCGGGTAAAACCATGGGACTTTGCTTACACCCACCAAATTGGCGCAAAATTATGCATTTGGTCAATAATGGAAATTTTAATAATGGAAATTTCTCACATTTATAACACAGTGAATTGAAACACAGTGTAATTTAGCATCTTTACAAAAAGCAATTTTTTAAATGTTTTTTTATTAAACGTATAACGTTTATTACGTTACGTTTGTTAAATGTCAAACTCAAACTTTGAAAAATATCGCCAAGTTGGCTAAGAAGTTCTCTATTCCGGCAATCCCAGATATTTTAATGCAAATTTTCTACCACATTTTAAAGAGGGAAACGAAATAAAGTTTTTGCGAATTGCGCGCGTGATATTGAAAATTTTATGGTAATATTAATTGACAGTTTCATAAAAAGTTTTGATTTTTCAAATGTTTATCACTGAATTTTTTAAAAATCTAATTATACAATATTCATATTTTGCACAAAATTTTTCACTTATACTGAATCTAGATATTTTACGTGGAAAAATTACTTTGAAGATATACTAGATAATACTATGGAGGAGAAGCCATACAATGTCACTCGCCGAATAAAATTAGGGAGCTTTACGCAATACTTATTTCATCTTCGGTCTTTCTAATCCTCAAACCTTTTGGAAAAAGTACAAAGACTACATGGCGGAAGATATTTTGCAGCAAATACAGCACATATGCCTTTCAATCAACGCATCTACAACGAAACGCAATAAAGGTTTTCAAAATGGTTGGGAAGAAGCTACATGATTTTGGAATGATTATTCCTAGACGTGTCGACGGAAATGGCTTCGATAATGAAATTGCTTGAGAATTAAACTACGATTTTATAGCATTGCAACATCAAGAAACAGAATTTATCCCTCAATTAACTCCAGAACAAAGTCACGTTTTCCAACAAGTGTTACGCAAAATAGAATCCGGCAGTGGTGCACTCTTTTCTCTCGACGCCCCTAGATGAACCGGAAAAACGTTTTTGCTTAACTTATTATTAATGACCATCAGTAAAACCCAGAAGATAGCAATTGCTATGGCTTCTTCAGGTGTAGCCGCGACTTTACTGACCAACGGCCGAACTGCACATTCCGTTTTAAAATTATCGCTCAATCTTGCATTTGAAGATTCACTCATCTGAAATTTCAGAAAAAATATCTCTCAAGTAGGATGCTCCATAATGCAAGCTTTTAGTGTGGGATGAATGTACAATGTCTCACAAGAAAGCTGTAGAAGCGTTAAATCGGACTCTTCAGGATTTACGAGATAGTACAGATATTATAGGAGGAATGGTACTTTATTATATATTGGCTGGTGAATTTTCAAAAACTCCCCCTGTAATCCTGTCGCAGATAAAATCAGTCTCTATTAAATCATCAAGCTTATGGGCAAAATTTGAAAAATTAAGTCTGAAAACGAATATGAGAGTGCATCTTCATAATGACGTAGATTTGGAACATTATGCTGAGACGCAATTGAAAATCGGTTATGGATGTTTGGACGCAAATGCTGGAGGTTATATTTTACTTCCAAAGAATTTTGTAATGTAGAAGAAAATGATGTAAATCTTATTGCTCAAATTTACCCGGGCTTGCAAAAAAATTTAAATTGGGGTCAGTGGTTGCGCGCAAGATCAATATTGGCGCCTAACAATGACATTGTCCATAAAATCAACATTGAAAATTTAAACGACGTGTGGGGGAGGGGGGAAATGAAGAAATATTTATCAATGAATACAATCATGGATAAAGAACAAAGTACTTCATATCCCACGGAGTTCTAAAATTCACTTGAACTTTCGGGTTAGTTATGCAAAATCTCGATGCTCCTCGACTATGTAAAGGAACGAGGCTTTGAATCACCAAACTGATGCAGAATATACTTGGTGCCAATATTTTAACATAGGTCATGAAAAGGGATAGTGTTATCATACCTCGAATTCCAGGTATCTCCACTGACCTACCGTTTCAACTCAAACGATTTCAATATCCCCAGTTTTAATGTTGCTATTAACAAAGCTAACATTTCAGATAGCAGGGGTGCATTTGGAAAAGCAATGTTTTTACCATGGCCAACTATATTTAGCCTGATCGGTGTGTCCAATGCCCAAATCTTCACATATTTGCAACTGACGGAAGAACATATAATATGGTATACAGTTCTGTTTTGAGCTCTTTTAAAGAGAAATTATATATTAAACGTAGATACTTTCGATTTTTAAAAATATTAATAGCTTAAGTTATTGAATTTTTGTTGTTAATTATTATAATAAATTACATTTTCAATTTTTTAAAACTAAGATCAATTTTAGAATTTTTAAATTTTATTGGTTCCAGTCAAGCAATAAAAAATTACCATATTATATTACTTACTTTTTAATGATAATGATTACGAATTTGACAGTTATTTAAAGACATCAACGCTAGCTGAGCCGCGGGTAAAAGCTAGTAGTACAATAAAATTCTACGTACATTTCTCATAAACAAAACATAAATTTTCTAAGAATTAAATTCTTAGAAAATTTTGATGAGAAAAAAAATTAAAATATAATTCAGACAAAAAATAAATCCCGGAATTAGTTATTTAAATCCCGGGAATTCGGAATTGGAAAAAAGCTGGGATCTCGAAATCCCGGGATCCTGGGGTGCAAACACTAATCCTATTTGTACAATCATTTTAAAACTTCTTTTTTTTCTTTAAACATGTAATTAAAAATGTAACGTTGTAGTAATGGCTATGTAGTTGCAAAGAATAGAAAAATGGAATCAATATCCTTGATCTACATACATGTTCTGATCGAATTTTTTCATTAGGGGCAATTAAGTGATCTATTGTAGGATTGCACATCTTTCTATTTTTCTACGAGGCCTTTCAGAGTTTGTAAAAGAAGGGAATCTTTACATTGAAGGAGAGACTTTCGCGGACCCCCAAGAAAACCAATCGCTGGAGATCCACTCAAGATTCACTGTCGTAGAGGAATTAAAATACTAAACATTAACTTTTACATATAACGATACATCCTATTTGCTTAAATCTTGGTCAGAAAAGAAACTTAAGCTAGGAATAAATTGTTTAATGTTAAAAAAGTCAACTTTATACATTTTCTACGTTTTTTATAATTTGAGGAGTAAACGTGAGGCAGGATTGGATGATTAATAATCTATTATCGGTGCACTTAGAAGCAAATTAAGGTCTCATAATTTTGAGCCAGAATCAAATGGTTTGAATGACACTTAAACTGGTATTCCACTCTTTAGCTTTCCATATCGCACTAACGCTTGTACTATGATCTTAATATACTTAATAAATATCAGAGTTTCCCTTTACGGCGGACTTTTAGTGGCATCAGGATTTGAATCTACGAAGAATACAACAACGTTGGTTTCGAGCTTATGCCCATGATTATAGATGTTGTCTTCGTCACTTGAACGTGATTCAAAATTACGAGCTCCTTCGTCAATATTATTTACATTACTTCTAACAGTGATGCTAATGTTCAATAAACTAGTCAATCAAATTACTTATTGATAGTTGAAACTTTTGGGGTCATCCCATAATGGTGAAATATTTTGAAATGATTAATAGAATCCTTTGAATTACGCAAGTCCAAATGTTGATGTTATCTGAATCATACCATATTTAAAAGTAAAGATTTAATCCCTATTTGATGGAAATTTAAGTTTCAATTCTCAACGATGAGTTAACGTAAATGATTTATCGCGAGGCAGTGGAACTGCGAAGATCATGATCACCTCAAGTGAAAAATGTTTTAACTTCTTGCCTTTTTCTGCTTAAGGAGTGGATTACGTGACGTGTGATCAACCAATCATGTCAAGACATCACGAAATAAAACTTTCATCTTTGTTATGAATCGGATCACGGAAAAAATTCTCTTGTCGCTTCGATGATTGACTGTTTCCGCTTAGGTGGGATTGAGGTTCTAAATACAAACATGAACGTGTAAGGTAAATTTCAAGATAAAAGTACTTACTTCTACTGTTAAATTGTTGGACTCTTAAAGTGCAATACCGTGAATAAAGCTTCTAGAGAGCATGAAACTTTCATCATGATTAGGATGAAATATGTGAATGTTGAGGCTTTCAGTGCAAATGTACATAAGTGCTAGTTGCTCACCAACAAAAGACATTTAAAGGAAGAACAGAATGCCGTTTTGAAGTATTGAATTTACTGTTTTACGCATATTTTTTTAGGAATAAGCAAATTTCGTTTTCTAGAATAGGAAAACGGGAATAATTCAGACACAATTATGATTACGACCGAGGAGCAATTGTTGCCTTTAGAGATGGCGAATTATTCATTTAGGAAATTGATGATCTTGTCGGATGTAACGAAGTAACAATAATTCCGAAACAAAATCGATGAAGATATAAAGTTTGACTAATTTATTGTATATTAACTTTCCATTCAAATGTTGCGCTAGGTATATTCACAACAAATCTCGTAATACTGAAAAGCATGTGCTCTTCTTTACTAATCTTCAATCTGTTCACAGATATAGGTCAGAATTTTACCAATAGATATTAATTCTGATTAATTTGTATTTTTATTAACATTGCATTTTAAAACTGAATGCAGGCTTTGGGTGATGGACATCGTAATTTTGGACTTCGATCAAATAACGAGAATGACTCAGGAAATGATATCTCACTCTACAAACTTCGAACCTCATGACTTTGAGAGCCTTATACATAGTGGGTATTTAGTGGCAACGCGACTCAAAACCAACATTTGACATAGCCGACCCCGGTGTCGAGATTATGATCACTCCGCTACCGAGAGAACAATGGAACTGATTGCACCAGCTTCTTCGTATAACTACACGTGAGGACTGACATATTGAATGCATGGAAATGATAAATCGCTGTGCCATATCAGGAGCTATATAAGAAATATGGGTTTTTTTCTATTACAATCGGTGCCTACCCGCGCTATTCAATGTCGTGTTCAGCGTTGTGGAATCTTCTCAAAGCATCCGTTGGTGCCGTTACCTTTGTCTTAAAATCAGATGTGCTTGTGTCATCAATGAGTCATTGAAAGGTGGGTATGTAAAACCGAATGGTATGATATTGTTTTCACAAATGTGACTAAAGCTTCAATTTGCAACACCATAATAATCAGATAATAGTCAAAGATAACACGGAGAGAGCTTGCTTGCTATTGACTTATTCATTTACATATTGGTATTTCACTCTTTATTGTGGTATGGGAAGGCATTTACAATTCCATTCCTTCAAACTGTAGTACGCATTGTCAGTGCATTGATCAGACTGATCTGTGTAGCTAAGGTTTCGGAACATGTTGTCCCCTTTTACCTTCGAGTTTACTTGTAGTCACAATTTAAGAAGACAATTCAGGACTATCTTGTTAAATTTGACTGTATTAGCACGAAGTCTTCAAGACTTCTATAACCACCTTATTGCTTTACTACCCTGAACTATTTTTTTCTGTTCTGACGCATATTGAACACGTCTAATTGATTATTGAAGAACAACTGACTAGATCAGTTTTGATTATGTGTGGATGTAGTATGGGCTGGGTTATACCAAGACATCGGACGCCTCATTCGATGCCGAAAAGTGTAACAGCAGTTATTGAAAGCCTTTCTGACAACAGTATGGTTTTAACGTCTTTCTCAGTTTGCAAATAATTGTATTTTCAATCATCTCTCCTTTGTGTAGTATGTTATCAGTGTAATAAATTTAGCTTTGATACCTCTGATAATCCTTTGTGTTCTATTTTGGATGATAAGTAGTGTAGAAGACAATATATATGGATAAGGTTAACATACAAAACGCTTTTGGCTGATTTTTTTTTTATTAATTTAAGTTTGTTTAAAATGCCTATATGAAATATACACTGGTGTGCAAGATATTAACGCTTTACAAAGATAATATATCCCTACTATTTCAAAAAAATCTACCGCTATTTTTAAAACCTATATTATATATATAAAGTGTGATCAAAATCAAGCCTTATATGTTAATCTTGTAAGTTTTGACTGATAAAAAGAATTTTTATGCCGTTTTGAGTGAAACACGTTTAAATCGTTTTCACAGTAGGGCTTTGAATTTTGTGTTTTGACGTGCATTGCACTGCGATAAGCACAAATTTGTTTTAATTTGTTTAAATGAGTTCCCACAATCGTTTACAGGAGAATTTGAGATGGATAACTGTTTGGTGTGTTGAGGGTAGGATGTCTTAAGCTGAAGTAGCCTGATATGTTTCTCGATTGGTAATATATATATATATACTCAGACTGCGGAAACAATTTCAAGCAACGTGTACTCTTGTTAGAAGACCTGGGCAAAGACGTCCAAAAGCTACGTGCATTTTTGTTAAAAGACTTGGATAAAGACGACCAAAAGCTGCAACACCTACGGAATTTGATATTTGGCAATAAATGCACGTCATCATAGAGAAATGCAAGCTAAGGAGTTTACTCAGGCTTTGCGCCTACCACTGAAAAGACAATTTTTTGATAAAACATTTACAGACGCTTAGCTGAGAAGGCTCCTTAAGACTCTATTAGAGACATTCCGCTTTTTAAAATTATCACACAGGGTGTTTTGACAATTTTTGAATAAATTTGCATACACCAAGAAGTAACTTCATTAAGAATTTATTTGCTAGAATAATTATTCTCATAGTATGAGGAATATATATATAAAAGTTTATCACTAATTGAAAATTATTTGCAAAGATATAGCATTTTTGAGTTTGTAACCATAAATATTATACACCAATGTTTATATATGGGTCATATTTGTAACTTCTATACTACATTATATTATTATTACATAAATATTGTAGATATCCATGTATTTTATTTCCTGAAAGTACATGAAGTTTTCTGTAATACATCTAATTACCAATATCTGTTTCTTGGTGCGTTTTTTCATAAATATGATTTAGAATACGAAATCATGTGAAAAATTCATTTTCTTTAAGATATACACAAATAACCTCAATTAGAATATTCATACTGATTAAAAATTAGTAGATCACACTTGAAAGATGAGGTACAAAAATATTCGAAAAATTCATTATATTTATAGTTAAAAGAACCAACGCTTAGATTTTTAAAAAAAATTAGTTGTTACATTTCACACACACACTTATAAACACACATATACATTCACACTACTTTATGTATTAATTACGGGTAAAAAATGCACTTTTATTAAATTTTACTGTTATGATATTAAAAAAGGAAATATATATGTATAACAAAAATTAATTAATAGTTTTATTTTTATTTTTATAATTCATTGTTTTTTTCATTTTATTTTCCTTCACTAATTAATTAGTTATTTATTTACACTTGTTAAGTTTTTCGTTTCTGTTTTTTATTAAATCGTCTTTACTAATATATAATTAATTTTTTTATGGAATTTACTCGCATATGCATTGAAGAAGAGAATGAAAAATTACAGAATAGAAAAATAAGCAAAAATGCTTTCAGTAAAATTGTTTTTTGTTGCATTAATGCACTTGATACAAAAGCTAGAGAACTTAAATAAATATAAATTTCTCTAAATAAATTGATGTGTCAATAAAACAATTTAACCATTCACAAAAGCAAAATGAGTCTAGCAATATTTTCTTTCAAAAGCAGAAATTTCGTAATAAAAGCTCTGTATCCTTTTATAAATTTATACATAAATATATACATTTTTTCGTACGAGAAAGTTATCTGTATCATCCTATAAATTTTATTTTTGCATAAAACACTCATGACACTTTTCAAATGAGTTTTTCTCTCTTTCTTGAAATTTAATTTTTTTGCTGTGATAGTTGATGGCATAAACGGCTTCGAATCTTTTAACTTCGGAAATAACTGTAATATAATATTTCGGGAAAACATAAGAAAAAGAAATGCATTGCAATTTTAAAACGTTCTTGTACTTTTTGGGGAAAACATTTCATACATCTTTCAGATTTCTTCTTTATTTGGAGAACGAGAAATAAATTTTTAAAAGCTTGTTTGCGTGAAAAAGACATTGAGATAATTTTATCAGATGTAAGATGGAAATTGTAAACTTTTTCCTTCTTTTTTTCTTTATCTAAAATTGAAAAGGAAACATATTTTTCAGCGAACGAGATCTTTTTATATCTTTATAATTTGTTCTTTTATATACTTTGAATGTATAAAAAATACATATAATACACCAAACCCTACTTTTCTAACTTGTAAAAATAATAATGATGGGTTTGTTTAGATGAAGTTTGTGTAATAGTCTGAAGTGTTGTTTTTGTATGACCTGTTAATTAAAATTAAATGTTGTTATACAATTCTATTTGATACATGTGAGAAAAATGCATATTGTGTATATTCTTGATAAAATTGTATAAGTGTTAATTAAGATGTATGTAAGAAAATGCAGGCTTTTTTGAGAAAAACCTTTTCAAATGAAATATAAATATATCACATATAACATGGAACTAACTTTAAGCAAATTCTTATCTACAAATATGAATATGATAAAACTAACTTTTTTAAATACATTTGAAGAAGATTTTATTGTAGTCTGTTTTATTTTAGAACATAGATGTAATATTTCTAAATTCATGACTTCAGTTGACTCCTTCAGTTTATGTGTGAAGCATTTCGACTGAATTACCATGGTCCAAAACTGGTTATTACAATATCTTGTATTGAAAAAACAAAGTCTGCGTGTGGAGTTTGAATATACATTTCAGTTGATTAATCAAACTCAAAATTATTTTAGGTTAATATTGAAATTGTGTCACAAATAAATTTAATTACGTGATAGAAAAAATTAATTACATAATCACCTCATTTTAAACATCTAAAAATCTTTTAGTTCATGTAGCCATTGACGCGGGACTTGAGGCAATTCTATCTAAGAAGAATTACGGTGATCTTTGGATTCTCTGCGATAGCCGTAGTTCACTTCAACACCCTTACAAATGGTTTATTGTTGGTGACCAAACCAGTTTCTCCATCTTACACAAACTGAACCATATATTGCTACACCATGATATTAATTTTCAGTGGATCTCATCTCACGTCGAACTTAATGGCATTGAAATGGTGACAAACTAGCAAAAGAGGGCTGTAATTTTCCAACTCCCTCTACATCCGCCCTTACCTATCTAGAATCAAACTCGTTAAAAAATTCTCAAAATTTGATAGAGAGGGTGGCGCCTCTTACTCATCATTGTATGCGGTTAATAGACCCGGACTGGCCCTTGCCCTGAAGTGTGATAGATGCTTCCAAAACTAAACTTTCTCTCCTTGCTAGTGATCAAATAAAGTGCCTTTCATTCTCAGTAAACAAGAAGATCTCCATCTGTGCAAGGTGTCAAGATCACCAGGCTTCCCCGGAGCACATAATGCGTTGTATGGATCTCACAAGCAAAGATATCTTTACAGATCCCTTCTTGTGCTAGACTTTTTGAGAATCAACGATTTAATTGATCTTGTCTGACTTGGTCAGACCCTAGAGCATTAGCAAAAACAACATTAATCTTCTGACGAGGGCTTTTGATAATTGTTAAATTTCCTTTTTCAATAACAAGTGCACTTAACATTTATGACATTTTTTCAGTTCTTTGATTTACATATATTACACAATCAAAGTAACACTAAAAAGTTCCCAGACGAGCCTGTAAAGTGAAACTTTTTGCAGAGGAATAGCTATGATAACGTTTCTGTGTTTACTGCGTCCTTCTCTTTTTCTAAAAGTGGTTTGTCCCAAATCACGGGATGAGTGGTTTGACACAGTGTCGTATTTTGTAAGCGAAAGCATTTAGTTTCCGGTCATTGAAAGAAATGGCTTTAGTTAAGCAGAGAATGGTTATCAAATTTTGTTTTCGTCTGGGAAGAGTGTTACATAGACTTATGAAATGTTGAAGTAGCTGTAAGGCGGCGATAAATTATCAAGAAAGCAAACTCTTGCGTGGCATCGACGGTTCAAAAAAGGCAGGCAAAGTGTCGAAGACGATGGATGCTCTGGACATTAAAACCCCTTAACGATCGGATAGTTTTGAAGAAAACGGTCCTAAAAATCCCTATTTTTTTATTCAAGAAAATTATATAAAATTTCGTACATGTTCAATATATGTATCCATTTTTAATTTTTTGATTAATTTTTAGCTTGAAATACGAAATTTAATTTATTAAATAAAGCAAACATTTAGGGTAATAATCACTGAATGTTGGCTTTCCAACAAAGAGAAAACTTTTAAAAAACATGTGTTTTAAACATTAAATGAATTTTTATTACACTTTTGCATATATAAATAAACATTAGGAATGTTTTTTGTGAGATAAATTTCAAAACATGAGATGCAAAGGCCAAAATCACAAACTGGACAGTAGTACCGAGTTTCCTTTCTGCATCTCTTATTGTTTTCATCTCTTTTGGAACAACAGACTTTGTATTCTCTTGATGGTTGCCACTTCTTATCTGGAGGTATCTGTCTAATAAAATGTCTTTTAATCAAACGGTTGAGGTTATTCTCCAAATTCGGCTGGCCTCTTTTTGCAGTGGTTTCTGATATAGAATACTTTTCAATAAGTTCATATACTAAAGATAAACGAACATCAAATGTGATTTTTTGCCTCCTTGTTTTGTGTTTTTACAAAGAGCGCAACAAAGTACTTGACCAAAGATATCGCTAATATATATGTTTGTTGCGCTGAAATTTAGTTTAAAAAAATTAATTATAGCTAAACACGTTAAAAATAATCTGGTGCTGCCATCTGGTGCATAGATTAAGAAAAAAAACAATATTCCGGGCTTAAGAAATAGATTGTTTTAAGCTTTTACAGCAAATTACTTTTCAACACTCCAGCCCGGAAATATCACGGGCACGAGGAATAGAGAGGGAAATTTCACCCCGTGAATTTGACGGGAGCGAGAGGCAAGGGGTTAAAAAGAGCTCTGAGGCGGTACATAAGAGGCTTTAAACAATAGCGCTAATAGCAGAATCAATTGGGATATCTGATGCCACATGTCAACGGATATTGGCTAAGAATCTTTACATGGGTGGGGTGTGTCAACACATCATTCCCGCCTGTTAAACGATGACCAAAAGGCAATTCGAATTAAAATGACTGGGGATATAATCTAGGCCGCTGATAAAAAGTTCTTCCCTGTTTCGCAGATTTCCAATGGAGACGAGAAATTCAAGAAGAGAATGAAAACTGTTACCGCTGACTTCATCCTATTTCTTGAACCGACTTGTCACTTTCTGGGTCATTTTCAATCTACTGATGAAATTAAAAGTGCATCACAGGCTGAATTAAAGTACATGGCTGAAATGGAATCCAGAAATGTTTCGACTATCGGTACAAGCGATGGCAAAAATGTGTTGTTGCTCGAGGGTCTTATTTCGAAGGAGAATGTGTTACAGTATCTTAATTAGTAATATTTTTTAAGTTATAGGCAGTTCAGGAACTTTTGAGTCCCACCTCGTATAATGCCCAAATATTTTTTTAGTCATACTTACCAGCAGAAATGTGAAATTACTTTGGGAATCCATTTTTCCATGTTCTTACTAGAGACAACAGGTCTCCCTACAGAGGCAAGGAAGTACACGAATTAAAATTTTAATTAAGCTATATACTGCAACTATATCTTAACCTTCTTACTATAGCTCTCAGGTTTACTCAAATCAGTAACTACTCATATGGAATCAGAAAAGAATCAAATATCTCAATGACAAAAAACACTCTCCTTTTAATACCGACAATAATATTTTAATAATACCTGTCACCGACGCGACAAGAACTAAAGGTGCATTCAGAAATATAATAGATGTAGCTCCATTAAAGGCTGATCACGTATGTACCAGTTAAGTAAAAAGGATGTAGTTATAAATCATATATACGCCAGATCAGAATTTAGTATTTGCAAACAAAATTTTATCCACATCGATGCAGTAAAGAAAGAATAATCAAATCTCTTAACTTCATCCTGCTTCATCTGTATCAGGATCCAGACAAGGATTTCCCACATGTATAAGTGAACGAAAGAATTTCACACTAAGTTGTGTATGTGTAAAAAAACAATAAACAAAGTGCCGCACAATTCAAAATGTCACGATTGTGGCTTTTGTAATAATAAATAAATAAATTTATTTCGTCAGGCAAGATATTATTTTGATCCATAACGCGGACCCAATAACAATGCTAAGAACAGGGAATAACAGATACTTAATAGAAACTAGACGTAAAACCTCACTTCGGCTATCTGTATTAACATATATACAATTCATGTATCATTACAATTACTGAAATTATTCAAATGTTTTCTGCATAAGTTAATAAAATTTAATACTATTAAAATTTCCTAACATTTTGAATGAATTGGCCACTTTTCTTTTCCTTCAATATTTGACTTTCAGGCACACATTTCATTTCTTTAATTTTGAACATGAAAACATGAGATGTTCAACACTTTTCACACAACATATATTGCAGTTCCAAAGTTTAACCTGTGCCCTTTCAAACTTTCTGACCGCATTGTTGGTGGTGAGCAAAGTGTTAAGCATCTTATCCTTTTTCGCTCAAAAAAGAAAAAAAAAGAAATACCTGAAAGTTTAACTGCATACTTTTAAAATCAACTGATCTCCTCATTTTTTTCAGCTCGTCTTTCATTCATATTATATAATAACTTCATTGATTTGATTTTATAATTTTTCATTGCTCTAATTTTATAACTTAATTGTTCTGCTTTCGTTTATTCTCTGTATTGGTTTTGTTACTTAATTGCTTTTTTATTCTGTTTTTTTTTAACTTTTTTTGGTTTTGTTATTTCATTTGCTTCGTAACTTCTGTTTTGTTGCTTATCCTTCATTCAGTTCCTACTATTAGCTAACTCTGTCTATATATATATATATATATATATAATATACATAAAATATATATATATAATTGAACAGATATATATATATATATATTTATATATTAAAATATCACACAAATATAAAAAAATAAAATATATTAAACTAGATACAACATCACATTTCAAAATTTCAATGGTGAAAAAAATAATGACGATCAAGTTCAAAAATTAAAATTGTATAAATAAAAATAAAAATATAAGTGAACCTGACTAAAGATAAGTTTAAACTAGTTTGTGCGCCAACTTCTATTCAACTGGTAAACTAACTGAAAAAAAAACAAAAAAAAAAAAAAAAAAAAACTTCTTGAAAATTTAAAATTAAAAATATTTCTTTTCAGTACCTAAAAAATTAAACATTGCATTGGATTCTGAAATATAACATAAAAAGTTAAATGCAAAACATCTTAGTCATAGTAAACACATAAAATCAAAGAATATGCACGATCTTAAATGGTTAATAGAATAAAAAAACTTAAAATTTAAAATCAAAACAAGAGTTAGTATATTCAAAAATTAAATATTAAAAAAAAAAAAAAAAAAAAAAAAAAAAAAAAAAAAATATCCTATTATATGATCGATGAACTATTTTTCTATTTTTTCTTTTCTACATAATCAACTCTACTTATTATACTCCACTATGCATATAATTAATATCAATATATATATATGTATATATATATCCTGTTCAAATTTTGAATCGTTTATAAAATACTTTCTATCCATCCAATCAAGTTCAAATAAATTTTTTAAACTTGTAGTGGAATGACGATGTTAATATAATGTTTAAAATATTAATTCGTTAATTAAATTTATTCCCGGTTTTCGACGCCAACTTAGATCTATCTCCATTGTTGTAACAATGTAACTGAAAAAAACTATGACAAAAGTTAGCGTCGAAAACCGGATTTTTAACCAAAGTAGTCAAACCGTGTGTGCATTGTTACAACAATGCAGACAAATCATGCTCTTTTTTCAATTCCTACTACTAGTTTGCTCTCTTCCTATGTTTATATCTATATATATATATATCTTGCACAAATTTTAATCGTTAATAAAATACTTTCTAGTCATCCATTCAAAGTAGAAATTGACTTAAACACTTTTTTTTCCATATTACTTGTTTTATTTATCTTACTTTGTTTGTTTTACTTACATTGTAAGCCCCGTGTGATATTTGTTGTTCAGGGAAATTATTATTTTTTCCCCTTTCTTCAATTTAAAATAATTTGTTAACTAGTTTTTGTAAGCGTATTACTGAGTAAAATTAAATATGATATATCTTTGAAAACACAAAGTCTTATCAAAGAGATGTTCATTATATATAAGTTTTCTGAATCGAAACTTCTCGTAGATATAGGTGCATTTTGCACTGTCTTTTGACCAAGTTTGTTTTGAAATTCGGATATGAGAGTTGAGCTTTTGCGTAAAGAACGTACTGTTGTGGAGAATAATGTATTCTGTTGTGGAAAGTACTATTGTGGAAAGTAATTTCTTATTTTACGTCAATGCAAATCAAAGTGTTTCTGTAAACAATGTTGTGAAATAAGACATAATGATTATGTTGTGCTGAGTAGTTTTATTTTCTTTTTTAGAGCAATTTAGTATTCCCTGACTTGAAGTTTATTCAGATATATTTGATACTGTTTTGATGTTACATATTACTTAGATAATTACGAGGAATTTTGAATTTGAATTCATACATTTAGTTAAATAATGGAAATTATTGCAAATCTAATGTGTGTGTTAAACTTCCCTCAATAGTAGTTTTTATTAAATATTGAATTATTATGCCAAATTAAGGAAATTATTCGGAATTAAAATATTTTCCCTGCATATATCTCCCACGAGAAGTATTATGGTATTATATATATATTACTTACATCACACACACACACACACACACACACACACACACACACAACACACACACACACACACACACACACACACCACACACACACACACACACACAACACACACACACACACACACACACACACACAAGTCACTTTCTTTTTGATCATTCATAAGTTATTTTCTTGGTCTTATAAGTAGAGTAAAAGATTAAATATAAATTTATGTTCTATTTATACGATAATAAATAGGGGAATAGTTCCTACATGTACTGTATTATAACTTGCTGATTATGTAGTTTTTACTTTTTTACATTTCCAAAAATTTTATAGATATTATGTGAATGACATGTAAATATGAAAGAAATTAACATTGGTTTCATAAAGTACAAAATATATATTTATTCCATATACTAGAAGCTCTTGTTTTATATAGAAAATATTATAAATAGTATTTGACACTAAGGTATAACAAGTTCAAAAAATTAAATGTAACGACTGTAACTTATGCTTTCTACTAAAGATATTGCTATAAACAATAAATGATTCTAAAATGATACAATTTGAAAAAATTTAGAAATAAAATTTTTGGGAAAGTACATTGTTATAAGTTGGGAAATTTATATAAATCATTAAAAGGTTTTGAGAAGATATGAATACTAACTCAAAGTGTGTCTTAGGTTAAAATAATATTTCACTTGCTTTTTTAATGATAACCTTTAGAAGTATTATTTTGCATAATTTTAGTGGAAATTTAAAAATAAAATAAATCTTGTATGTAATAAATGTTTTATACACAAAGAATAATTATTTGGGCAATTTTATAACAATGTTGGGGCTTTTGGTTTCTCCTCACATTAAAGTATATGAAATACAAATATTAACGGTACGGTACACAACATAACAAATTTTAGAAATATTATGCGCATAAAAGGTTTAGAAATACCCTATATTTATAAGTTCATTAAATTACATTTGTAACAATTATATATTAATACTAATAAGTTATCAGGACATATAAATGAATTGATAATTCATGTGATCGTAACATAAAAAAAATTGAATAACAATTCATTAAATAAAAAGTAATTGAAGAATAACCCTGATTTTTCTGGAAATATGCTTTCAGAAGTTAATCAAATAAACTCGTATAAAAAAGTAATTACTAAGTTGCCATACAGCTTAAGTACACACTTTATACTGTTTAACAACTGCTGCCTCTATTACCCCATCTTTGGCTAACAACTTAAATATTTGTGTTTATTGTTCTCCTTGTTAATATTACTACTACATATACTCTGGTTCTCCAAATTGTATCGGTATAGTATCAACAGAAACGAACGTGTGAACCTGTTGCACAATATTTGACTTTCCGGTCTTCTCATTTGAGTCCGATCCATCCACATTATTGTCAAATACACTTCTTTTAGCTCTTGCCATTGTCAAGAATTTGCTGAACATATCAATAAGCGGTGAATACTTGCTTTCAGACTCTGTCAGCTTGGGAGGTTCTATTTGACAATTCTTTTCCATGCAGTTGGCTGCATTATAGCTGATGTTGTTGGGCATATCTGTGGCATTGAGGCAAGCTAAGAGCGCGTTCTTGTAGACCATTTTGTTGCAGTCATAGCATTTGGGTGGATAGAGTGAAGGATCTTTGGAATAGCAACACACGTGGACGATTCCTGCATCCCCAATGGTGAAGCTTAAAATCGTCACCGAGTATAACAGGATTATACCGGCAATGAGAACGAAGCGAATCATGTTGTGCGATTAATATAGTGAAACTGGAAGAAAAAAAAGGAAAAAAATATTATTAATAAGTATGAATAAGGAAAGGGGATTTAAAAGGGATATAGAATAATACGTATAACTTTCTAAGGCTTATTTTGTGTTCAATGTTAAGGAATTAAAGCGAAAGATGAGATATATTTTGGGATAAAAATCTACTTATGAGAAAAAGAGTTCTAATATAATATTTTTACTTCATGATAAAAATAACTGCAAACTTTAATCTAATACAAATTTTTGTTTCATTTAATGAACAATTCTTATATTTTAGAATCCAAAATGAAACATAATTTTTTTTTATACTTATAAAAAGAACTGCGTATTTTGTAAATTGTCCTAATTAAAAAAAAAACCAATTTTATGCTAAAAAAGCCCATTTCTTTTCTAACGCGTTACATACGTTCATTAAACGATCTTGTGAGATAATAATGTGATTTGTACAGGGAGACAGCGGAAAGCGCGAGTTATATATATCTCTCTCTGTCTTTCTATATATATTCTTGTACTTTCTGGTTTTAGAAACTCATTTGTATAAGAAAATATAGGGGAAGGTTAGCCTGCTTTAAGGACTATGTTTAACATTAAATCTTATTTTCTACGACTGAGAGTTTGCTACTATATTACTGTGACTAACAGATTTATAGCCAATATGTTTTATTACATTTCTATTCATTAATTTACTTTATTAGATTTATGGTAATTAAAAGCGTGTTAAGTGATCATATATATTAAAAATGCCTTTATCTAGCCTTTATTTATAATAAACCAGTGATTTCAAGGTGTGTGGTGCCCCCTAGGGGGACATGATAACTCTAGGTGGGGAAGGGGAGCAAACATGAAGAAGTCGAAAATTAAAGATTTTTTAAAAAAATTATTATTTAAAAGTAATTTATTTACACAGTATATTAATTAAAATGAACATATACAAAATTTAATGCTTATCTTGATAATTTACTGTGTATAATTAAGGTCGCATTGCCGCTTTAGCGTCAAAGTACATTATTATTACATTTAATACATCGTTATTGTGCGATGAAAATTATTAAAATTGGTCGCCAATACTGGAAGTTTGAGAAGTATTGTAATAAACATATTTACAAACGACGAGGTGTATCGAAACCATTTTCTCTAGAAATATCATCTACATTTATGCTATAATCGAAAATAATGAAAAGACGTTTGATTTCTAAATACGTCTTGAGAAGATAATTGGCTTTCTTAAATATTTTGTGGTTTGTCATTTTATTGGAATACATCATATTTTTAACTATTTATTTATTGCTCTTTTAGTTTTGAAAATTCTTTATATAGTTCTTGGTACCCAGATAAATAATTTTGTAGAAGTTGTTGAAAGCTTAGGGTCTTGGATCTTGTAAAATAATATTTTCTAGACATGTAGAAAACTTAACATTCTGAGAAACTAAACTCACAGCTAATAGGTGAGTTTCCTCTTATCTTTTCGGGGAACATCCATTATACTCCAACATTATATTAAATAATAAATCGTGTTTAGAAAGAAATGTGGCTAGATCTGTATCCTCTTACTTAAAAAAGGAATAAAAAGAGTTAGAATATTTATTTTAGAATATTTTCTACTAGAAAAATTCTATCAGATTTTTCAAACTAATCATCAAACATTATGTGATAGTTGCCTAATTTTCTATAAAAATAAATTGTTACATTTGAAATATAATTAAAATGGGATGTGAGGTAATTTTGAAAAAAAAAATGGAATTTAGTTAATTTCGTCTCAGATATCTGAATTCACCATAAATGAGGTTCCATTCCAAGTGTTATTGGTTAAAGTAATATTTTGCTTGTTAAGTACTCGACGTTAGCACAGTTCTTTGCACATCATCTGACTCTTATAAATTTCACAAATCTTTAATAACATATTCTAATTAGAAAATTGCTAAAAGGATAATATCAGTTTATAATTCAAATGCAGGCAGTAGCTAAAAATATCCTAATATGTCTTTATGGTATTCAAGAATTGTTTAAATAATTTGTAAGGCAAGTAAAAATGATTTTTTTATACTGTTGAATTTGAATTCGAAATCGTTACCTTAAGCTATGCTTTCTTAGTTTGTATCATACTATTCAAAAAAGCTACCAAACATATTAATCAACCTTAATGAAAAATATCACTTATAAATTGTTGCTTAGTTAAATTCTAAAGTATAATTATTATTTTAATATTTTGTATTACTATTATGTTAAAAATGTTAAATAATCTTCTTTGAATGACATGGTTTTCATTTCTGTTCTTCATAAATCAAGATACTTTAATGGAAAGTAATACATTTAAATTCTACTTTTAAGGAAATTACTATAAAGTTCGTTTAATGGCTGTTATAATAATTTAAGAATATATTGTATAATAAAATGAAATAAAATTATAAGACAGTATTATACAACCCACAAAGCTAAAATGTAGAAACCGAATTCTAAGAAAGCTAACAAGAAAATAAATGGTGGAAATGAATATTGTACTAGATTTGAATAAAAATATGCATAAAAGGAAATAGAGGTAGAATTTTTAAAATGGAAAAATCCAAAAGAGTCTATGGAGTAAAACGGAGACCTATTATGATTTCTTAATTTGTCGTTGAATTAGGACCAGCGAAATGCAAATATATATGTATGTATGTATATTTGTCTATATATGTATGTACAAACACCCTCACACATATAATAAGACCTGCCATACATAAATTATATTTAAAGTTGAGAAATTTTTCAAATAGTGAAAGATTGCAGGCTCTTTTCTAAAAACTTATTACATAATTTATCTAAAATTTAAACAATAAAATAAATATAAATAATGATTTAGTAAAAAAAAGAAAATCATTGCTGTCAACTGAGAATGTTTCAAAAAGTATATAGTACATTTTTATATAAATAATTTATAACATTTTATACACTTTTTTTATAAAAAAAAATTTATAACATTTTTTTACATTGTATTAGAAATACTTCTCTGGTTTTTGTCTAAGGTAGAAAATCCAAGTCGAAATATCAATTTAAAAGTATGCAGGCAATATTTAATGCATTGGCGAAAGATTTTGAAGGATAGCTCCTTCTTAAAATATGCTTCGATGTCAGATAAAATGAGAAATTAAATTAGGCCTATCGATCAACGTCTCTCGGTGATAAATGATAAGTTTAATATAAAATGAAGAGGAAAAGCAGCTTGATGGTTTTGGAGAGTTTTCAAAACACTGTCATGCTTAGGTAATAGAATGAAGATACAGTTGATAATCAACATCATAAGTAAATATCTTGCCCACACACGAGAGAATATTTGTTCCGGGTTAACACATCTTCTTAAATTTTTCAATAATTCATATAAGCAAAAATAATAGTAAAGAATGAGAAACAAATTCAAATATTTTTATGAAAAATAACATTATTTAAAAGGGAATGAAAAATATGTTCTTTATATGAGTTAAGAGGAATTAGGGTTAGCATATGGGGACATATTAAGAGCAGTAACACTAAATACAAAGAACTAAGTAAATTTGAATCTGCAATTTTTTTAGTTGAAAAATTTTCATTTAACCTTTTAACTGTCATGACCGAGATTATCTCGCGAACCGCACCAGTGCTCAAAAATATCACGCCTGAGTCTTGTACGTGGTAATTTTTCTTTGAGTGCATTTTATTTTTATACCCGAATACATATCAGGGTAAGTTTGTTTTGGCTTTATCTCTTTATCAAATCCGAATCTCTATCAGAAAAAGTTATATTGGGCTCATAAAACGCACAAAGCAGAATTACTGAACTACTTGTTAGTATTCATTTTCATTTATTTATTTTGGAGAATAATGCCCCATTGAAACGAACTTTACCACTGACACACTGTGTGGCAGCCACTTCAAACGAATGTGCAGTTGCTACAAAACCTTAAAGAATTTTATGCATGCCATTTAAAATATCAAATTTTGACTTCTAAGTGTATTTTATTTTGTACGAAATATTTGATTTTTGTAATAAAATTATGTGACAATTTGTGTACCCAAATCCTCAAAATAAATTGACTACTAAAGGGTTAAAGAACAAAACAGCCATTTCAGAAGTAATTCTTCACAACATTTCTTGTCAACATTCTGATTAATTTCAGAATTTCGATTTCATTCGAATAGGTATTTTGAATTTAGGATTTAAATTACATTTTTACTTTTAAAATTATTATATTCATAAAAAAATCAACGGCAATGAGGAAAATGATTGTTAAGTATAATATTTTAATTATATCAAAAACTTTAGAAGATAATATGTTAGTGGGTGGTAAGATAGTACATTGATTATTTAAAATTTCAGATATTTTATATTGAATTTCCTTTTACAGAGTGAATTTTATTTAGCCACTGTTGTTATGATCATAAACTTTGAGATCATCAAAGGGTTCAAGACCAGTCACGAGTTTTGATTCTTATTCAGTTACATACCCGATATGTGGATTAATGAAGGCTGGTTTACCTTAAATATAACTGTACCACAATGTTTTCCGGGGTAACATTACCAGAATTATACACCAGTTAAAAGTACTTTCTTTGTCAATCAAATGAGATATGAAACGAGTTTTATTGCAATCAACCCTATTGTCCGTTTAAATGTGTGAGGGTGATTCAAACCGACTACTTATACAAAACAATATAAGTCACATATTTTTAAGGAAAATATTTCTTATATTGAATGGATTAAAAAAATTCATATGATATGTTCTGAGAACTTATGTAAATTGTTCTGGTAATTGATCGTTTTACTAAACAACATCAGAGACCATCTTTTTACTATTGCATGAAGGTTTGATGTTTGTAAAAGAAAGATTTTTATCTTACTTCTATTTTTTTATCTTTCAAAGAATTGTATGATTACACATGATTTTGAAAATAGAAACATAGTGAAACATAAGCGCATTCTTAACTGGCTCGATTGAAAGTCCTAATAAATGCTAAACTTGGACTATCAGCCACGAAGCTTGTAATTTTGTTCAATGTAGATGATGGCACACACATAATCTGCCTCTTTTTCTTCCGTCCAATAAAGCGAGTAAGAATGATGTCAGTGGGTTCAAACCAAAACGCATACAATAACAGGATTTTAGTTTTTAGAATAACGATTACACTTCGCAACACTTTCATCTTCGTGTAAAATATACATCTTCATGTAATAGAAAACGGAGTACGCCATTTCTTTCATTGTACACATCTGGTATTACTATAAAATTAAATTTCATTTATCGTAGAAAAACATTCCATTTTTTCAGATGATGGTTCTTTGAATATTTTGCACTTAATGCAAGAGAAATCACATTTTTCACTATGATTACCTAATTTACATTCACTATGATTACCGTAGCTGCATTCATTTTACTATATACCTGCAATTCTTACAAGGAGAGGGCGCGACTAAGGAAATTCATTTCGGGACGAGACTTTGTGCAACTGATAATTTTATTTATAAAATGTATAAATATTTATATTTTATTAATATAATTATTAATAAATATATTAATGATAATATATATATATAATTATTAATAAATAATATTTATGAAAATATATTATAATAAATATTTAGTTACATTTTAAAAACAAAAAATATATAAAATATACTAATTGTATATTTTATATACTATTAATTACAAATAGTTTTATAATATGTGAAGAACAATATTTTATAAATAAAATATTGTATACAATATTATAATACATAAAATATAATTAATTATTTATAAAAAATTATTTTACAATTAATATATTAAAACTAATATATATCTTATATTATATATTATTAATTTAATTATTTTATAATCATATAAAATATTTTGTGTCTTTTTTTAATAAATTTATTCAATTGTAAACATAATTAAACGAATTTGAAAAAAAATAGATCACATGACACGAACCGAGGCCTGTCGCATGGTAAACAGTTACTTTACTGACCTCGCTGCTGCGCAGTTGGAAGAAATTAAAATTATTGTATAAAAGCTAAGCATGAATTTCGAAGGCTATTCTCCCCAAATTGACTGCCCACTCGGCGGAATTACATTGAGGATTAAACACGCTAAAGGAGTACTATTATTGCACAAAGTCTTGTCCTGAAATGAATTTCTAAGTCATGCCCTCCCCTTGTTAGTTTTATTACTTAATATACTTTACTCAGAGAGGTCCTTAATGTTAATCATTTATTGTATTTTATTATATTTTTTTAATTCTAGATTCTTAAGATCTTGCATTCACACACCATCTGCAATTAAGAAGATAAAAAAAACACTACTAAGCCATTAAAGAGTATCCTATGTTATGAATGAATTATTATGGATCACGATTATACAAAGAAATTACTGTTGAAGAATTCAACAATCGCTTACTTGAAGGACATTTTACATTTTGTGCCGTTTTATGTTTAAAAAGTATTTCGAATAAGAGAATTACCAACAAAGCAGCGAAAATTCATTCAAAATATGGCTTTTGATCAACACACCGTTGTAAATTATAAAAGGGAGAGCAAATATATATTTTATCAAAAGATTTTTCTGATTTATCCTATGCATATTAAAAATAAATGAATAAAATACTATATAATTAGACATCCGGATATTATGGTTTTAAATGTTACAAAAGTTTCCTAACTGTTCATTAAGTTACATTTGCATGAATGATACTAACATCAAAGCGCAGCATTTATTATTCAGAACACATTATGAAAACAAATCTCATAACAATGTGTGCATTACTTAGTTTCTAAGCCTATATTTAAGTCCCCTAGAAATTTTGCGTGCTATTAGTACCTATAATTATTGGGATGTATATATTCTTGGCCACAGTAACTAATGTTTTTGTATAAACATATGCATATAATTGAGAACTGAAACACGAGTATTATTAAAAGTATCTATAATAAATAAATATATATATATATACTATATATACTATATATATACTATATATACTTATAACACATATATTAACTAATATCTAAAAAGTTATATTTATATATATATACATGCAATACATACAGATACCATGGAATAAGTAATATATTAAGAATTTATGAGGTTTCTTGTATTTTGAAAGTAGAACAAGGAATAATGTTTTATTTAAAGCATGTACCAAGTACGTAAAATTTTTTCTATATTTTTTAGTGCCGTAATGTTTCAAATATTATGTACCAACGTTATCATTATTCATGAAAAAAATTGCACAAACTTTTTCTACCAAATGTAAACTAACTATCTTAGAATAAACACAAACTTAATTACATCAAAAGTGGAAAAAGCAATTTATAAATTATCTTTGAATTTAAGACGTCAAACAAATATCAGATGCATGTAAATGAACTAAATGAAAATATTGACCAACATCAATATTTGCTTATGTTTTTATACTTTTTAGGAAATTTTGAAAAAACCATTTGATTTTGGTTTTATTGAATTAAAGGCATTTTTCCTGATTACGTTTGTGGTGAAATTTTTTCACTTGTTAAATGATTTATAAATTTCATACTGGTAAAATTGAATTTAATTTTTTAAAGCTGCCTTATTTATGTTAATTTATACCGTTAATGCAAATTAATTGATCACCATAACATAGATTTATTTCGATAGATAAACAGATAAAAAATAAATATAATAGACTCGATTAACATTATAGAAGATTAGCTGTTACCTGCCCATTTTGATGGGTGTTTTACAGTGCTGTATGACAATATATTGTTTTTAAGTTACTGACGTCGAAATCCTCTAAGATTAGGCTTTCAATTGTTTTGAAACATTCTTATAGCCATTGCCTCCGACTTTAAAAAAGGACAAGACATGAATTTTTAAGACTGTGTAATTATCTTTTACTCCTTTATGACGCCCCCTCTTCTCCCTCCCGAGTCAAAAAACTAAAGAAACATGCTTATCAAATTTCTAGCCTGTAGGACTACTAGTTCAAAAAATAGTAATTTCTTTTACTGATAAGGTCCCTGTGACCTCGACTGGGAGTCGATTTCCACAAGACTTCTTCTTAGCGGATGTTTCAACAAAAGAAACATGCCTCTAAAATTTCACGTGAGTAGAACCAATAGTTCAAAAACGTAAATCTTTATTTATTGCGCCATTTCAAACTCCCTTGGGAGTCAATTTTCGTAAAATCCGTACATACCAAATCTCTACTCAACAAAAGAAACAAGCCTGCCAAATTTAAAGTGTGTATCTAATAGTTCCTGAAATGTCATGATGACAAAGTTTCTTTTCTTTTATTTCGGTAACCAAATTAAATACAATATAAAAGATATTGGGTTCATTTTACAAAATCTAAATGTTTTATAATAATTATTTCAGGTACGAATTTTACTATTTCGGCTCAATCAAGTATGAAATATAAATTACATTACTGAAATCGTATATATGCTAATTATTATTCAGATTTATTAATAATCAGTTTAAGTGATAAAATTATCTTGGAAATAAATCTATTTCCAAAAATATTTAATCTTTATAGTTATTTCTACCGAATAAATACTGACATAAACATGGATGATAATCGAAAATGCATCGCATTAAAAATATATTTTATGTTTATATTTTTGATAAAATGATGTATGAGTAAATCCACTTATTTATAGCAATGATGACATTCATTTAAAATTTCCTTCTCCCATCTGTTGAAAGGAAAGCCTTCAGCATTTCACTAAGCCCTGTACTTCTCCAAAAATATTTTACATTAAACCACGGAAAGTTATCAATTTTCGTAGTTCATAACTAAGTCGTAGTCATAAACAATACTTGGAAAGATATGCTTCCATAATTCCGAATAAATTCTGAATAGAAAGCATCCTAAAGAATAATATTAATTCATTAAATTATTCCTGATGCCTCTTAAATTTTTAAAAGGCACTTCGCTGTTATAATGAATTTTAAGATTTCCATCATTGCTTTGCTTTATTGGGAAATCAATAAATTATGCCTCGAGTGAATTTGAAAGGGAATTTACTTAAATAGAAATAAATAATAATTTGCATAAATGAACTCAAATTATTGGAAAATTTGGTATAAGTATTTTATATATAATTATAAAGGATATATATATATACATATAAAGATAGACATATACATATATATATATATATGTGTGTGTGTGTGTTCTCGGACGCTCGCGTGTTCGTGTAAGCAACAGATGATTATAAAAATGCATTACATAATTTGTTTTAATCTTTAAACTATCATTCCCGAAATTATCTCGGGCACGACACTAGCGCTCCAAAATGTCACACCAGAGTATTACAGGGGTAATTTTATTTTGAGTGCATCGTATTGTTATATCCGGATACATATCGGAGGAAATTTATTTTGACTTCATATCTTTTTCAAACTCAAATCTCAATCAGGAAAAGTAAAATTAGGCTCAAATCTATGGATTGTGTTTGTTGAGCAGTATTCATATCTCAATGACCAACCTCAAAAATAAAAAAAAAGTCAAGGTTGCCATGAGTTGAGCCAAAGATTGGTTTTGACGACCGTCTAAATATGGGTGGTGTAGATTGCTGGAAATATCTTTTAATCCGACAATCCGAAAGCGCTAGAAAAAATATTATAACAAAATATTTTTATATTTACTAGACAAGGTACACTGGAACTGATTCTTCTTTCTAAAAATCTAGTTGGATAATGTATTACATTTTTAGAATTTTGAATCCAAGTTGTAGAAGACCTTTTACATAAATATGATGATGCAGCGTCGGGTTAAAAGAATCATGGCAGCCTCTACAGTAAATAACCCTTCTTCTTTAAGTGTGAACTACATTTTATATCCCATATTCCTCCTTGATTTGAGAAACTTGAGCCTACAAGACAGAGTAAAGTTTGTGGCTGAAAAAGAATACAAATGGATAAAAGATAAGGAAGGAAATGCAATTCTGGTGTAATGATTTTGGAATTAGTTTGTATTTGGAAAATGTTTCCGGATATACCTCTTAAAATTGAATAAGTGAATTACAAATTCATTTTTACTTATTTTTAAGTTTTTTTTAGAAAATACTGCTCTACTAGGAATGTACTTTGTCATCTCAAGCGAATATGCAGTGTCTACAAAATCTTAAAAAATTTTAAGTATGTAATTCACAATACAATTTTTAGCTACTAAGTATATTTTATTTTGTGCTAAACATTTGATTTTTATAATACAAAATGTTTGACAATTTGTGTATCCAGATCATCAAAATAACTACAGTAGAACGTCGTTTATCCGAACGTTTATTATCCGAAACGTCAAATGTCCAAACCAGTTTTTTTTTGCACTATGCAGCGAAATATCGAAGATGTACAATGGTACAGCTAAAAATAAGTGATTATTTTCCACAATCAAGGTAAAACTGCGACATTTTGCTTTTTCTTCAAGCACGTTTCTCGCATGGGATGATTTTCAATATTCGTATAGTGTCTGGTTTCATATACTGTACGGATCGCATTCGGTTTTCGGTTATCCGAACAATCACATATCCAAACGGTGTCTGGTCCCAATAGATTCGGATAAACGATGTTCTGCTGCATAGAGTTTAAGGGTTAAATATTAGATAAAGTTTTACGAAACGTATTTGTAGATTGATGTTTTTAAATGTTATTTTACAGTTAATTACATACAGTGTATAATTAGAGTAACTTTGAAAGTTATAGATTATTAAATAATTTTTGAGTTTTCCAAAAACAAGTATTTAGATTGTTATTCACTTCAGATCTTTGAAGTTCTAAGTATCATCATACGCCATTGTTTTTGTTTGTATTAACATAATATTTATTTTTAGTTATATTATATATACATATCTAAAATAGCATGTAGCGGTTCCTATATAAGCCAGTAGTAGTCTTCGGATAGAGGTGATCACTTTTGCCTAGTGGCCATGTTACTTGGCTTCGGATACATTGATCCCGATTTCTAATTACCGACATTGGTGACCTTGGCTGCAAAGAAAATCGCAAAACCTTCTGATCTGTCGAGGCGCCATCTATCCGCAACAAGAACAATAAAAGCCGTCAAACCTACTTGACGCACCAACCACAGTCGTCAGACCTACTTGACGCAGCAACCAAAGTCGTCAGACCTACTTGACGCATCAATTAAAGTCGTCAGACCTACTTGACGCATCAATTAAAGTCGTCTGACCTACTTGACGCATCATCAACCAAAACTGTTAGATCCACTTGACGCAACAATTCATGAGCTACACACACTCGCCATAACAAATATCTAGTTCGTTCACTGATGGGGGAGTAGTGTAGCGGTTCCTATATAAGCCAGTAACAGCCTTCGGACAGAGGGGATCATTTTTGTCTAGTGGTCATGTTACTTGTCTTCGGATCCATCGATCGTGGGTCCTATATCCAACATAGCAGATATTTCATCCATTCAAATAATTTCTTCAGAAATGAGCTTTCTGTTAAGGAAATGTGTATCTGCGAGAACTATGCTTTAAAAATCGTGCGTGTATAACATTATTATCATATAATTTTGTTTTTAGTGATTATTGTTTCACGTGGAATTTAGAAGTGTGTGGAATATTTTATAATTGCTATAATCTTAACCTCTGATCTTGCTTTTAAAAGGCTAGTAGATAAATTTTAACTTTATACTTCTTATTTTTTTAACAATAAATACATTATAAGTTCCTTTTTTATTAGAAATTTTAAAATTATTAGATTTTAAAATATTTTTGATAATTTTAAACAAAAATAAAAATATGGATGGACGCAAGAGCATGCACTTAATTTATAGCGTTAGTATAAAAATTTTCTAATTAATTCAATCAATAATTATGGAAAGAAACTATTAAGGATAAAGATATATACAGTAGACTAACATCATATTTTCCAAACTTTTGAGTTTTCATTTTTGTATAAGTTATTTTAAGGTAACAGTAATAATTAATGAACGTATATGATAATTAGTTAAATTTTTTTGAAAATTCAGAGCACATTTTATAAAAAAAAGCACAAAATAAATTCTTCATGTCTTTTGATACAGGCACAAATAAATTATTCATGTAATATATTATACCATACTTATTAAACAAACTGTATAAACTGAATATTAGTTTAATATTTTAATTATTGAAACCAGTTTAATATTTTAAATGTTTTTTTCACTGCTTGTAAGGCATTAAAGGGTAAATAATTATTTAAATTTACGCATGTACGTATTAATTATAAATAATACGTAAATAATCCATAATAAATGAAACACTGCATCCATCAAATAAACAAATTTAAGTTATCTGTGGTAACAAACATTTGGATTTTAATCTGAATAGCTTCACGACAATTTCAAACATCACGAAACCACTCTCTTACTGTTTTATGATGAAACTAATTACTGGCCATTTAGAGATTTTCAAAAATGAAGGATTAGTCACAAAATATATCCTTAAGAGATATCACAATTTATGTTCACAATTTTACCATATTATTGCTATCTCATATTTTTATATATAAGCAACTGTTATCTGACTCAATAATTTTTCAGCACTCAGTAGCTCCTTAATGCATTTGAAAAGCTCTCAATTTATTTGTGTTTCACTAATTTTATCTATATTTCATTGAATGATGTCATACATTTTGTGATTATAAATAATAATACTGTAAATATCGTGCTTTTCAGTACAGCTTTTAACGTTCTGAAATAAAAAGATATTTTAAAAAAATGCAATTTTACGTTTTAAGAAAGTGCTTTGTCTAAAAAATAAACGTATTAAAAATGTTATTATATAATTGTAGATTAGGAACACATATCAAGAGAATTTCATTTAAAGAGTGAGGGAAAAAAATAAACCTCGATTTTTCTATGAATGCCAGCTTCAAAAATAATTGAGTAAATGTTATAAAAGAAAAAAAAATGATATATCATATCTAAACTAAAAATAAAATTTATCTGAATTTACAAACTTTTTAGCATTAATACGTATTTTTATGAATTCGCGTTAATATGTGCATTAAAAATAAAATATTTAAAAAAAATATTTTTAAAAAATAAATAATATTTTTAAAGAAATTATATTGTAAAATGTTTACAATAAAATTGTAAATTGAATAATCTCCTAAAGAACAATTGGGAATTCCATCATATTTATCGATCAGCATTCAAAATGCTATACCTGGATGGTAATTTCGAATCTTTCAGAATTCAAAATGGAAGTGACTGGACTATTTGAGTGAGGTATTTATAAAATAAAGCAATTCTTCTTTGAGTTGAGAAAAATTCTTTAATCAACGGTTATTACCAAAACAGATATTAGATAAAAATTGCACCTAAGTGTGGTATATTGGTTTTCCTTAATACAAAATTCCGAATAAAACTTTTTGCTTTTAGTGTCCCTTTTTGACTTTTTTCAACATCTAATTAACAAAAACTTTTATTACTTTGCTCCCTATTAAACCTAGTATACGCGTATTAACTCGAAAATGATTTTTTCTTACTTTTGGGTTTTAATAATTCTAAATTAGTTGATGTTTTATAATTACTTTCCTAATTACATTTCAAAATAATTTAAATAGCTAAGATTTCCGTACTAGATTTAATTTGTATTTAATTAAGAAACGTTTCATTCACCAATATATTTTTTGATTTCTAATGTTACGTATGTTGGACAAAAAGGAAATTATTTAGAAAAAATATATAGTTCATTTAATATTTTACATAGTAAAATTCATTTACTTGATATCTTTACAATCATTAGAACTCTCCAAAGAAATTTACGTAAAATTCGATAATTTGAATCTGAAATTGAGTTCGTTCATTTTAATAGGGTCTCTTTCGAATTAAAGGATTATTTTGTTTAATTTAATATATTTAGAGTTATTTAACATAATAAATTTACATTACATGCTATTGCTTTTGATATATATGAAAGTTTACGTAATGCCGAGTGAAATGAAATAGTTGCTGCAAAGTTTACCCAAAACTGTAATGTATTTATAATATACATCTCTTAAAATTGAAGTATATGAATGCAATACATGAAGTCAAATGCAATTTTTTAAGTAACCGAGTTTCTTAAAAATCTATATAGGTGACATATATTTGTAAGTTGTATTATTTAAAAATAAAAAAAAGTATTTATTTATTTTTGTAACTATTATTTACTAAACCTACACTTTTTTTCTGACATTTTGATGGAGTTCTGCTTGTGTCACGAAATAAAATTTAGAAATATTCTTTGTGTTAAAATGTTAAAATATTGTACATCATTTCAAATTATATTGAGTCAGAAAAAACCACCTTTTAACTTGAAATAGCTATTCGTAAAATTAATGAAAAGTTTTTAGATTAAAATCCGAACTGCTTTTTTAATGAAACATTTGGAAGAGATAATTATACATTAAAAAATTTAAAGAACAGATTATTTGGAACATTATTTCTTTGACATGGACTTGATAACGTACTTTAAAAATATAAGAAATTAATAAACTCACTTTTAACAAAGTATTTAATGCATGTACCAATACCTAAATTCGGATAAAAGGGACACGAAAATCTTTATTATTCAAGAGACAACCGTATTCATTTTTGACAAACCGTAACATTTCTGAAGCCTGTTTTAGAATTTTGACACAATTTTCTTTCAAAAAGTCATAGTTTTTTTTCCTTTAAAAAATAATTTTTTCAAAAATTCAGTAATTTTTTTGATAATAAAAATATATTATAATTTCTAATTGCTTTTTGACCTAACACGTCACTGTAGAACTGCATTAGAAGTATAAGCATCGTAATTCTAAAACGGAAAAAGGAGACGACATTTAAAAATTCATACCTTTCTCTCTTATTTCTCCCATCACATATTATTAGTCTTAAGGACTATGTCCGTTTAACATATATATATTAGCATTTATTATTCAGAAATATAATCTCTTAATGGAATCAAGAATCGAAATTCAGGAATTATTAGCACTCGACTCAAGATTTGATGGCCCTCGATTTTGATCTCTGTGACATGATTTAGAACTTGGTGGCATGCTTCAGGATTTTGTGGCAATCTACTTGAGCATCGCCGGTCACGCAAGTAGCCACAATAATTACAGTTTCTCGACTGCATATTACATTGGGAAATTATATGAATGTTACTATGACACTTTCAGAGTGTAGAAATTTTTATTTGTGACATTAGGTTATTAAAAGATTCTGTCTTTGTTTTTAATAAGTAAAAGAATAAATTTTATAACTTTTCATTTACAAAAACATAAATTTTATTTAAAATACTAAATACTTCAGCATATATAATATATATATATCTGTAATACGACGATGTTGTAATGATGGATTTTTTGAATAGAGCTTGCAGTGGCATTCTTGTGGTTAACTAAACTTTTTATTTCACATCTTGAACACATACAGCCAAGGACGATACACACAAATACTAGCTGCAACACACTATATGATGACAAGAGAGAAGAAGCTCGCGTAACCGTGTGTTCAGAGTTTTTATACTGGCGGTGAAGGTCGTACGACTCTTTTATAACAGGAGTCGTGATTGGCTGCAAATGCGCGGGAGCAATTAGATTAAGATTAAGATTATGCGCGCGTACAATTAGATTAAGATTATAACAGTCTTAGGCGAAAGAACTAGGAAATAATTTAACGGGGTACAGTTGAAGAGAGTTAGAAGAAGCCATTACATATATATATATATATATATATATATATATATTAATATATATATTATATATAAATCATAATAGGTCTTCATTTTAGTCCATTGACTCTTCTGGTTTCTTACATTTTAAAGTTCTAACTCTGTTTCATGCTATGCATACGCTTAGTTAATTCTAGTGCACTATACTTTTCCATCATTTTTTATATTGTGTTTCTTGAAATATGGTTTAAATCTTCTAGTTTTGTTAGTGGTATAATTTAGTACTATCAATTTTATTACACTATGTATTTTTTTCATTTTATGATACTATATATATATATATATATATATATATATAAGCAATCCTTTTATTCTGTAACATAATTAGGTTTAGTGCAGTATCAATACATTTTATCTTTATATTTTTTTATAAATAGTGTAAAATCAGGCGTATAACACACGCACCTATATTTTCAAACTCCAAGTTTTATTTTCAACGTTTATTTACGTATAACGCGTACCCGTATTTTACGACGAAAGCTGAAAAGTATGTTCGCAATGCTTTTATGCTTTCAGGTTATTTATTCGAGGTATGATACCAAGTTTTTGAAAAGAAAACGGTGTACTTCTAGAACAACAATTCTTTAACTGTATAAGGAATGTCATTTCTTTTAAATAAACAGTATTTCGATACATGTAAAAGTCTAATTTTTTTCTATGCTCATCTTTTTTTTTTAAAGTTTTTAAATCTCTCATGTTTAAACCCAATGTATAACCAATGTAACCCGTAAATTTAAATTTTAATTTTTTGTGTTAGAAGTGCATGTAATACGCCGATTTTTCGGTTATTACTTTTTAAAAACTTGTCTTAATTAAAACTGAAACGTAGAAGAGCATTCCTTTTTTAACAAAATTCTTTTAGAAATAAAAGTTTATGATGAATTAATATGCTTTTAGGATAATGTTTTACGTATTATTGAGATACGCAATTATATATATATATATATAATCTCCATAAGTCACATGTAACTGATTATATAATTAATAACAACTTTTGATCACATAGTTAACGTAGTTCAAGATTAAACATAGAAATAAATTTTTATAATAGATTCATAAAAATATATCTCTAGAAAAATAGCCTCAAAACAACTTAAGTTAAAAATATTAAGCATGAATTCATACTTTATTTACTTTTAGTTTACTAAATTTTTAATTAATTCTTCTCTAAATATTTTCAAGTACAATGAATAAAATTGTAAATATTTAAAATTAGCAAACCGACAGCAAAAATCATGTTAAATCTAGCAGTTGCAATTTTCAAAGATAAACAATGTCTTCCATCTTAAGTTACAACGAAACTTTATGTAATTATAGCATCATTTACTTAAAATAAATATTAATTATCCTTCTGTTTAAGTTATATATTTATATGATAATAAAGCTGTGGAATGGAAAAGCGGTGTTGAAATTCCAGACAATAAGATTAGTTTCTATAAATGTATCCTTTGGGTAAGATTACCCTTTAAGTATAAATTTCTTAACAATAAAGGCAAGTAGAAATATTTATTTGACTTATTAAAAGGAATTACAATGGTTAAGTGAAGCACTAAACCGTGTTAAGATTTGTGTAGAACTTTTGAGGAGAAATTAAATGAGTTTGCTTTAAATTAGGTGATACATATGTGAAAATGCTTTGTATCTGTAAATTCTATGTATAATGGGTTTTATGTATTTTAACATTTAGTAATTTCTAAGATAAAAGATGGAAAAAGTTCATATAATTAAAACGTGTATAAGCAAATTTTTAAAATTTGAAAAATTAACTATGAACATGTTTTTATAACATGTTAAACATTTTTCTAATAAATTGTTATTGTAAAATCTCCAACCTATGGTATTGATGAAGCTTATAGTTATAAATATTACTTTTTGCATTTTTAAGTTTAATTTTCTAAAGGTATCCAAGTATGTTTGGAACCACGATTTTGAAAAAGCGTACCATTGATTAATTTTCTTGATATTTAGTGTCCTCTTTATATATATATATATATATATATATGTGTGTGTGTGTGTGAAATTGTGTTTTAAAAATATTATTACAATAAAAAAATTAAATAAAAGTTTTTGTCCAAAAATGAAGGGGAAAAAAAGACATATTTTCAAAATATTCTATCGCTATGGAAAATACTTCTATAATAATAAACATATTTTGCTTATATATAGCTAATATTTCTGTAAAGAGCTTGAACAAGGATTTTTCAAATATATTAAGAATGGATTTATTCATATTTCAATATTTCAGAGTAGAAAAGTTTTAAAAGAAAACTTCGGTTATTATTTTCGTTGTTAGTAACTCTGAAATAATGAATTCTACAAAATTCTAGTTCAAGCTCGGTACGGAAGTCTATAGGCAATATATAGGCAAAATACTGTCGACTCGCAATAATTCGAAGTTGAAGGGACCAATAGAAACTTCAAATTATCAAGAGTTCGAATTAACAAGAGGGTAGGAAAAACTCCCAAAATACATAAATAGAAATTTTTTTCTAACACATTTAAATTTGAAACTATGTAATAAAGCAACAATTGCACACATGTATAAAACTATTTAAATATTTTTTTAAAAAGTATATATTATATACAGTATAAATATTATACAGAAGTTAAAAGTTCTGTATTTAAAGAATGAATTTATGTATTAAAAACAACTTTTACTGTGCATAATAATTTTTTTTTGACGAAAAAATCTGTTATCTTTTTTTGTTTAATGGCATTCAATCTAACTTTGTCAATAGATTTTTCTAGAATAAATGAAGCTTGAAAAAGGCCCGTATGAACAAGATTTTGAAGGGAAAAGTTGCGTAGTTTGTTTAGTGACACTTAAGCTTCTGTCAGAATTAACTACGATAGTCATCAAAAAGACTACGTTACAGAGGAGACAAGCAGGAACAATACAACACAAAACATGTAAGATCCAACCTGTTTGCTACAGGATTCTACATGATAGTGTTTGAAATGTCGAGAGTTTTATAAGATTACTTCGAATTATCGCGTGTTCTACTCCGGCCAGCCACAGATTTTGCTTCGAAATATTGAGTGTACCAAAACGAATTGTTTTAGTTCGAAATATCAGGAGTTTTTCTAGGGACTGAGCATATACTTCGAATTAGCGAGAGGTTCGTATTATCGAAGGTTTGAATAAGCGAGAGTTGGCTGTATTACTATTATTGGAGCATTTTCGGTGATAGAAGAATATTTTGTGAACATATCATTTATTTCTTCATTTTCTTGTCAAAAAATTACCTCGTTTTTTAATTATAATAATTTCAAAACAATTTTATACATATATTCTATTTCAACTGACACTAAATATTAAGAAGAATTCATATAAGTGCTTTTGTCAAAATCACGTTTCTAACGTAGTCCGGGATCTTAAGTTTAAGAATAAGGTTCCTTGTGTTTGTTGAAATAGGTATACTATTGTAGGACAAAAAATCATTAATTTTTTTACCATACTGTCAATTTGTTAAGTTGTTTTTGACCCAATTTTATATAAAGAAAATGAAAAAAAATCCATTCCTTAGGTGCAATTTACATTGTAAAGCTTTATTGAGTTTAATTTATTTTTTAAAAAGGTCTCATCTCCTTTTCTAAAGCAAAGATCGTAATTTAATGAAAAGAGACAAAATGATCTTTTTACAGGAATATTTACGAAATAAAAAATTCTCCAAAATTAAATTATCTAATGCTAATTAAGTATTTTTTAAAAGCTAAATGATTCACTTTTTAATGAGTTCTATGAGTATCTATGCTAAGTTAAAAATATGCCGATAAAAAGAATTTTTTAGTTAATGTTAATGTAAGTAAATATATTTCTCATATATATTAATGAAACTAGATAGCTTTGTAATATATTCGTAGAAGTGCTGCTACCAAGCAAAGCACTTTTATCACAGGATTTAAATATTTATTTTTTTCTTCTAATAAATATATATGTATTTCACATCCTTAACAATATAGAATAATTGAAACTTATTAATATAAATTACTTTTGGTAAATCTTGATAAATGTACTCGTATATAAATACTTCCATGTAATATGTCTACCACATCATCGAGTATATTAAATATATTATAGTAAAATCTCATAAAATGTCTTTAATAATCTTCCCCACATAATATATCATTCGAAGTACTGAATATATTAACAATATAATTGTTAAAATTTCTTGAAATACCTTTTAATAATCTTTTCCAGATAATTTCTCGACATATTCTTCACCGTAGAAATTCCAACAGGGCATTAATTAATCCTAACAAATTGTAGTAAGCGTCACTTTCTTGGCGATATTAATTTTAATTTAGAAACCGCCTCTCACTTGGCGTAATAGTGGCGAGATTATCGCGTTTTACTCTGCTGAGCTTTCCAATATTTATGAGACCTCCGCTTCATGCATACTAGGCAGATGCCTTATATTTGATAAGCAACACTGATTTCAGCATCGATTACTTCAACGCTTCGCTGCTCTTGTGATTTAACTTCACTTATTTAAAATTTCCTTTCCTCTCTCTCTCTCTCAGGATGATTATCTGGAAGTGTTCGTAGAGTTGAGAAAGTAAAAGTGACAAATATTTTCTAAACGTCGTGGTTTTACTTACTTGAAAATTAAAGTCATTCAAACAGGACTGATAACATTACTTTGATCTTTCTTTAGACGCAAAAGGTTTATAACTTTTCATCCTTTCGTCAGTTTGGATCGATTTAATCGATATTTGGAATAATAGCTGTTTTAGGAATGTAGTTTTAAATAAAGCTTGTATTTAAGTACGGGGATTTCATTTTTCCGTAGTTTTATTAAATAGACTTAAATAAACTATCATATAAAGTGCTAGAAGTAAAGTTAGAATATGTTCTATATTTTTATGTAACAAAATTATTCTAAAATGATATTTTTATAATTTATTGCTGCACACATAAATACTTAATATTTTTTCACTTTTTGTACTGAGAAAAATATTTTTCATTTGAGGGTGTTTTTTGAAAGCGTTCAAAAAGTTAACTTTGATAGTACGAACAAAAATAAACTATTTTCAAAGTAAATGTTTTTTTAAAAATTTTTCAACAAACCATTCACTCCTAGGTCCTGGGTGTTAATATTTTAATTTAAAAACAATCTAATTTCCTAAATCTTCTAAAATTAAGTTATCTTGAGTAAACACTTGCAGTTTAATAAAAAAAACATTACAAGCTGACTCATTGTTGGTGACTCTGAATAAAATTCCTGTGCTAAGTGCAGCTAAAGACATATCGAATGTTGTTTTTCCTTTACAATTAAGTGTTTCACTCTACAAAGAAGTTTCTTTACATTCGTTTGATTTTACAAGTTCATCTCTCTCTTTTTCGTAATTTCATCTGGTGACTGTCGATAACGCAAATGTGTAATGATCCTCATAGGCGAAAACATACAATGGGGTAGTAGCTACCAAGGTAAAATAATTAAAGCGGAGTGGGGGGGGGGTAATAAGATACAAGCCGATAAGGACCACTAAATGAGTGTAAAAATACAATTTAAAATTTCTGGGGCATGGCAAGAATTGCATGACGTAGCGTTTTATGCTGTAAAGAACATTATTCTGTTAATTAAAAAACGTTGGCAAATGTGTTTTTATTAATATATAATTATATATATATATATAGTAACATAAAATGAAAGAAATACATGCATAATAAAATTGATAATACAAAATAATATCACTAACAAGCTAGAAGATTTAAACCAGATTTCAAGAAACACACTTTAAAAATGATGGAAGAGTCTATTATAGAAGAATTAACTAAGCGTATGTATAACATGGAACAGAATTAGAACTTTAAAATGTAAGAAGCCAAAAGAGTCAATAGTAAATAGTCAATATATATATAGTCAATAGTCAATATATATAGTGGAAATAGTCAATATATATATATATATATATATATATATATATATATATGAAATTTTCATTCTTACTTTCTAACAATTTCTGTTCACTATAAAATTCTGTGACGAATTGCAACAAATCTAAACTTGTAGTGCAAACTACCAGATAACTCGTAGTTGGCAGTCTTGATACATACGATTACTTCGGGATCTCTCGTACGTGACAGAGGATGAGCTGATATGAATGCTTTGTGTGTGTGTGTTCCAGTAAATAATATTATTAAAACATCATATTTTAATTGATAAAATAACTATGTTATTTCCCAGCTAATTTCTTCGATCCCACCTTTTCAGTAGAAACTTATACAGAAACACATGCATTTAGTGATTTCAGTGTACATGTTATAAATACCTTAATTTCATTGTAAAAATGAATACTCTAGATTACTATTAGAATGATTCAATAAATGTAATAGTAGTTTCAAGAAAATATTGTTAACAGTTACTTAACTTCAAAACTAATCATTGAATGAAATGACATATTTATGTTGACGCAAAATATTTTAAAGGTGCTTTCTAACATCAAAATCGAGTTAAAAGAACTTAATTTTCAGAAAAATAGCATCATACAGATTTAATAAAAAATACTTAGCTTTTATAAAATACAAGAATAAAAGTGTCTTAAAAATAAATGCAGTTCTTCACTGAATACTGATTAAAGGAACATGCATTCGTTATTTTTAATTATTATTTCAGCTTATTGTAATTCTTATTTAAAATACTTAAGAGTTTATTTATCGAATAAAAAGAATAAAACGCTTATATATCATGCATTTTTTTAAAATTACACAGATCACTCGCAAAAGAACATATAAACTATTTAATTCTTTTTGCTTATGATTCAGTAAATGACACACAAAAGAATTGAATGACTTGGAAAAACTTCAATAAATCATGTAAACAAGTTTTAAAAATGAATAACTTAGATTAATCACAAGTGTTTGTATAATGTCCTCATACAGAGTAATTTTCCATTCAAATAAAAAGAAAATTGAAGCACATAAATATTAAAACAATTTTAAAAACATATATTTTGATTAAAAATCTTGCCTGGAAAAACTTACCGGTTTAATAAAAAAAAAAAAACCATTCGTTCAAAAAGTAACGCAAATTGTAAATACAAAAACAATAAATTCGTTTGTAGAAATTTCGAACAATATGTTTCCACTTTGTTTATTGCACCTTCGAGTATTACGTGAAATTTTCGTTTTCGAAAAGCGAAAAAAAGTTATAAAACTAGTCGGGCAGAACGTATTCATTGTTGTTTCAAACGATTGAGATGATGCTCACATAAAATTCTTCATTTGATGCTATCGCTTGAAGAATAAAATTGATTTGAAAATAGATATTTTTCCATTCATGTCAAAGGCAAAACGTGTGTTAACGTCTCACTTTTATTTGTTTTTGAGTGAAATGTTTATGTATTTTCCATCGAATGGAGCAGAATGTTTTAAAGAAACTAGAACAAAAATAGTTTTTCGTTACCCTTTTTTAATAAAAAAAAGATTACTTGCTGGTATTTTTTCTTCATCATGTATGAAATAATTTACCGTTTTAATTAAATGTTTATAATGATACGGAAGCATAATTGTTATGTGTGTTTATGATTCTATCAAAGGAAAGACATTCTTTCTGTACTAATAATTTAGTTAAATAAGAAAATAATATAAAGTAATTAAATTATATAGTAGAAAAATAAATCTTATTTGGTACAATATTTAGTGTTACTTAGGAACATGTTAATATTTTTACATTTTATTGTGAGTCGTAATTATCAATTTATAGATTAATAACGTCCAAGTTTTAAAATATTATGCAAAAAATAATTTTATTTCTATCATAAAAAAGAATCATTCATGCATGGCAACTATTTACTATTGATGCAATGAATTATTTACACAATTTTAAGTACACACACCACACACACACAACACACAACACACACACACACACAACACACAACACACAACAACACACAACACACAACACACACACACACAACACACACATATATATATATATATAATATATATATATATATATATATATATATATAAGAAAAATTATAAAGAAAATTTTTGAATCATTAATTTGAGCTTCCAATAAGAAAAATTCATTTTTAGTTTAATAATTACAAAAAAGTATATAAATTTTTCAGCCAAAATTTTAAATTACCCATTATAACATAGAGACTTCTTTATTTAAATTCATTTATGAAATAGAATATTCAGGAATGAAAATCGTTGAGATTTAACCTTATCAATTGGATTACAAAAAATTCTTAGGAATATTCCTCAACAAGAATATATTTTTAAGACAAAGTATGAATCTATAACAAATAACTAATATTTGTTTATTGAAACTAATATGATAACGATATCATTTACTTATAAATATTTTGCTTCGTTTTTTTAGAATGTCGGGTTGAACATCATTGGCTTATGATATACGATTTCTCACGCATGACTTCGAATAATATGTAAGAATAAAATCCAAATTCTAAATATTTACGCGATAAACATATCTCAATTTTCATATGACTGTAATATACAATGTTAATCACACGGAATCACAATTCAGAAAAGTAGTATTTAACCCAATAATTTCAGAAAAGTATATAAAGTATTCCTTAAAATATGTGTTAATTTAACTTTACATTTTATGCTATTAAACTCCTTTTTGATATTGGATATTTTTTGAATAACATTAATACATCACTCAATAGATTACATTAAGGATGCTTCTATTATTTAATAGGTAATATTTCCAAGAAAAATAAGCCAGGACTTTCTAAGTAAGTCAGATTTATTTAAAATAGAAGAGAGAGATCAATCCTGTTTTGACTATTGAGAATTATGCATAAAAATATTATTAGAAACATAACCATATCCCGCTTTTTATTTTAAGATATTATATGGGAATTTTTAGTTTTATGCATATTTTATCTCAACGAACAGAAATTTTTAATTTCTGTATTAAATGCTGTTTAATGAAATTAAAAACAAAGTTTAAGAGTTTTCTTTAGTCATATGCTGGATTCATTCATTCCGCAAAATAGGAGTTCGTTTTAAAATAACATTGTAGTTGTAATATTAGTAATTAAAATGTTCAAATTAAATTTGAACTTCTAATGAATAAAATTTAAAGAAAGTCTTATATATTTATAGAAAAAAAAGAGCTGTACATATAGATAAATTTTGAATAAATTCATAAATGTATAATTTTTTCTTAAAAGAGCCTCATAGTGACAAAAACATAGCGACATATTTTAGTATTAGTTTTTCCCAATGAAATTTAATATCTCGATAGCTTTTATTGTAATTAAAGCGTAACTAGTAATTATTTTCTTATTATATATACTTCATTCTGCTTGATAATGATTATTTCAGTCTCTTAAAGCAAAAGAAAAATTAAATAGTAGTTGCTAAAAAATTTCTTTCCAATCTTTGTTTTACAACCAAGAAATTCATCATTTTCTGTTTCCTCCTTTTCTTCTGGTCTTTCTAAACATGAAAAACTATTTGCCGTTTCGCTTCTACTAACACATATTTCAAAGGGAAAAAATAGAAATCTCTAGAATAAAAATTGTTGACACTAAAAATAAAACCGTGAATGAAAAATAGAAGACGTATGACTCACCTCCCACTATCATTAATATGGAAAAAAAATTCCAACTACTGGATGCTTTCTTCAAACTATGTCTCTTTATAAGAGAACTTATGCTTTATATAGAAAATCCAATACCCTTCACCTTTTGCGGATGCAGATTTCATTCGGCTACAAAATGGCATTGAATTCTTTTACGCTTGGGCGCACGCGCTCTGCGCAGGTCGGGGTTATAGAAAATGAGCTACTCATCTTCATTGTCTTCATTTCCCGCCATTTTTTTTCGAAGTTCTACAATTGCGTCAGAAAAGTTACAGCCTGGACTCGAGAAAAAGTTTGTTGTTTATGACTTTTATGTCGTATGTGTGTGGAATATATGTATTTTTTATTGGTTTTGACATTGATGGAAAGTAATTTAAAAATATTTAATGCCGAAAAATTCTTATTCTGGTGGACTAATGTTTCTTCAAGGTGATATCATTTTCAAGCTAATGTTGAGTTCAATTCTGAATCAAGGTACTCGGAGAATTAGATATGAAAGAAGTAATACGATTAGGTCTACAGTTTTATGATTGATGATTGATTTGTCCTGTTGATAATTGAGAAACAATACGTTTATTTTTTTAAAAGAAAACAAGCTGTTACAGATCTTGACATTAAGAGAAAAATATTTGAAGATGCTCCTTTGAATGAAATTTAGTACCCAATGCAACATATACTTGATATTCCGAAGTATAACTGGAGATTTAATACAAAAATAAGTTGCATACTCCGGATATAGAATATCTGTGCTTTATACGTAGGGTTTAAATAAGATAGATTGAAAAATAAAGGAAAGATGCGCAGAAAAAACTGGATTTCCACATAAATCTAAATGCTATTAATTTAAAAGAAATGGCATACTTTTTAAACTTTCAATAAAATGAAATACCCCATAAATTTTGTGTCTCCTCATCTTGTGTTGTAGAGCTGTAGTTTTAGTATAGGATTGTTTCAAAAATAGTAAAGTTTCAAAAGACAAGAGCACATGCATATTTCAGGTTTCATCATATAAATGGGTGCGGGTTATTCTCCGAATATGCACAAAAGTTTAAAAATCGCAGTTATATAGTGTAGGTGCACGTGGTACTCCCGAATATAAGATACATCAATTGAAATTAATAAAAGATAAGTGTTGCATTTATTTCCTGAAAATAATTTTACATGGACATTGGATAGTATAATATTTCAGTTACATAATACCTAGCTAGACAAATCTTATTTACTACAGGAAATATATGTGTGTATGGCCTATAATTAATATATTTTTGTTTGCCTTAAATATTCAGCAGGTTAACTTTGTCTTTGTAATTAAATATAAAATAAGCGATTTGTAAAAAAAAGCAAACACACCGTTTCCAAATATGGATTATCACACTGCCGTAAAAGATATTCTTATGTATAAGCAAAAAACCGTAAACATATAAAAAATGCAATTGTATAAATAAAATTTTCTTTTTTATCGAAAGAAAATCCATTGAGACATTTAACTTTTCTGATATAAAAATTATTGTTTCAGAATATGTAGAAATATATTACAGAGTTAATCCAGAAGTTGTCGCGCATTTTTTTCCACCATGAATCACATGGCGGCCTTAGGTCATAATGCTACATTGGTCCATACGCATGCATGTAATTTAGTATCTAGCTTAAGGGATGGCGTTCTAATGCATTCTGAAATGAAACTCTTTTATGTGATATTCGCAATTTTCTCGTTCAGGTCTCACTCTCTTTTTATTATCGCGATAGAATAATTTATTTCCTTATGTTTTTTAAGCCATCATGACGTTGGAAAAATATTATGTTGATAATAAAAAAATTGATAAAGTTTATGGAAAATGTTTAAAGACATTGTACCGAATTTGTTTTGTTAATGAATCGAAATCTGTGTGTATAAGTTCTAGTAAGAGTTGTAGTGAATCTAGCAATGAATTTAGTGAGAAAAATGGAGATAATAATGGCGTATCAGACCCTATCAAACGCCAGTTATAATATCAAGAAAATAATATAAATGACAATTTCCAGGGAATTTAAATAGGTTCTGTTAGCTGCGTAGCCATTTAAATAGTCATAGAATTACAACGCCAAAATATTATTCTTATGTACATTGTGCAAATTTAAACATTCAAAATATTGAAAGAAATACTTCAAGAAATTCTTAATTGAAAATCGAAACATAATTGTAGTTTAAGTGGAGTGGGAGCATTTAGTTCTTCTGAAGCTTCATGTCCTTTTATGACATTTTAGATGACATTAAAACGCTTTTAAAAATTGCCGTTTTTAATAAATAATATTTAAAATATAAAATATAACAAATAAAAATTAATAAAAAGAAAAACTACGTGGATATAAATATGTTTACAAATATAAAATGAAATATATAGATAAAAACTGAGGAAAAAACTCTTGACTTAGAAAAAGATTTCGTGATGAGAACTCGCGATGCCTACCCGGTTGCAGCAATGGAGTCTGAGTTAAAGGGAAAAAATATTCAGATATAAAAAGTTAAAATGAGTTGATATTGAGTGGAGCTTTTGTGAATGGCTGATCAGAAAGGTCAACTATTTTTGTATTTATATTTAGGTGAGAAGCTCGACCAATCATTGAATAGTAAATGGAGAGAATTTATGAATAGATAAATAATATAGATAAAAGAGAATATATTTAGAAATTAAAGAAATAAAACATAAATAATATAGATAAAAAAGAATATATTTAGGAATTAAAGAAAAACAGTTAATTATGATTTTGGACTGGGTCTGTTGAAATTAAGGTCAGGAGTATATTGTTCGATGCTAGAAATCCTTTTTTTTATAAGAGTTGTCAATTTTATTAAAGAAATAGGTAGTGTTTCTCCTGATAATTGTCTAATAGTAGGTAGGTTATTCGGGGCTCTGAGGTCTACATTCCTCATAAACCAGCGACCGTTAAGAATTTGCCTGACAAATTTTGAGCACTTGCAGAATAATTAAAATGGGGCTTTGTTGCACATCCCCAAACAGGGAAGGAGAAAAACAACATGAAAGAGATAATAATTTAGATAATTTTTGCTTTTAACTGTTTTTAGATATTAATAAATAAAATAATGCTTTTCATATTTTTTCCTAAAGAAGGAATATATTAATGCTTATAAATATTTAAAATTTAATTTTCCATTTATTGAAAATCTTTGTTAATTAGTACTTAGAATAGTTAATCACAATAATATTTTCAATCATATCAGAAGACATTTTCAAAAGGTACTGAAAGAGTTTGAGTCAATTCGGAAAATCACACCGTAATCTGAAACGTACAGCTTAAGTCGACATCTCGTTTAAAATATTGAAGGATCCTTAGGCTAAATATATCAAAACAATTCCTTCATCAAACAACATCGCTTCATTGGTTTTCTTTCACTTGCAACTCAATGACCTAACATTATTTACCATCTTTAAACAGCAACAGTTGCACACATCAAAACTCTTTGTTGCACCTTCGTTAGAACAAATCCGAATCGCTGCAACAAATCTTATCCATAGAAAGCCCCGTGGGATCCAACACAATGCTTCAGTAAAATTAAGCGAGTGTCAAGCCCGATTATCTGCAAAGGCAATGTTCAGATTCAATTTGCCTCGTCTCATCGCTTGGACAACTAGTTCGCAAATATTCATCTCGGAAGGGTAACTCCAGTCCATATTTCTGATTAATGAAGTATTGACACAAGAGTTTCGCCATGCGTTAGAGAAAGTTACTGAACAACAGCTGGTTGTGTATATGTGTCTCAAGCTAAAATATTTCTAGAGATATAATGTCTTTTAGAATAATATCTTTAAAGATTTTTTTAAAAAAGAAAAGGATTTTTAAATTGAATATTACAAAATGCTTTGTTCAAAGAAATTTAGATAACTTATACAAATATCTGTGAGAAATTTGTTCTATTATAACTACACATTAAAAAGAGATTTTCACAAGTATAGCTGAGATTACAAGTTTTTATTAAAAAAATTTAGTTTACCTTTAAAAACAATTTATTTGATAATAAAAACTTATGATAAAAGTATTGCTTACATTTGAATCACTATTAGTAAATTGGGTGTTGCAAATATTTACATTCATTTAATGGTGTAACATAAAATGTTTTTTAAGGAATTGATTAATTTAGTCCCAACATGCTATTTGATGTTTATGCTGGAAAAATAGTCACAACTTTTAATAGAATAACACTTAGTGAATTAATTTAAACAAGCAGACTAACAACAACATCGAAAGAACATATGTAGTAACAAACCAATTAGTGTGTATCACACAAACACAAATGTTATATTTCGAGATTTGAACTTAATTTAAAAGTTATGGATGGAAAATATAATTTTTATTTAATAAATGCTGATATACAGAAAATTATTGTACGACGTCAATGAATGTTGAAATATTCGTAATAAGTATTTAAAAAAGGGAAACTGAATTTTACTACACGTGAAAAGGAAAATCGTGGCGCTTCAAACATCTCATTTTCAATAGGTTTTTCGGAAATTTTAAAGTTATATGACCACTATTATGTTCCATAATTTTAATTATCCTTTTATTAAAAAAACAGATAATTATTCAAAATAAATTAGTGAAACATTTTTAATAATGCACCAGGTAACCCAAGTAATTACTTTGAAATTTAATCTGTAAATTATATAGTAAATAATTAAAGTAACAGATTTTGCAGTTCTAACAATTTTAGTAGAAACTTATGAAAATCAAAATACAAGCATTATAATTACAATACATGATTAATTATTATACTCAGAATGTCCCATGTGTCTAAAAATTTCAGTTATTTCAAATAAATAGATGGAAAAATCTTAATCTCGAAGGTGAATATTGAATGGAGCTAAAAATATAATTTCTATATTTATGCTTTGAAATATCGAGCTAATTTATTAAATACGAATATATACTTTAAATGGAAAGCTGTTATTATTTCACGTGTCATTCTTCAGATTGTTCTTATATAAGAACTATTACCTTGCAAACAAGTATTAGGTTAATTTTTTTCTACAGCTATATTATAAAAAGCAGTTGAGTAAAATTAAAATTGGTTTAACTCAATGTTCTTAATCGAACACATAAATGGTATGAAATAAAATATAAGCGGTTATTTGTATAATACATTATGTATCTGTGTATGTATTTATATAAAACTGATTAATTTCAATTACTTTTTTAATAAATTACTAAATAAAAACTACTATTGGACTTTTTAAGAAAAGTGTTTTAGCAGAAAATATTATTTGTACACAACATATATATAATAACACATTTTGAAATAATAAATTACTAGTTTTATCAAAAAATTAGATTAGTAAAAAAAAACACATTTATAGTAATGAAAATAATTTGCTGTTGGTTTCTGATTTCTACTGTTTCAATACAGACAACCACATTTTTCATTTGAAATTTGAAAGCAACAAACACATAGCAATCATTTCACTTTATTCTCTAGTCTCTTACCTGTGCAGACTCTTATTATCATAACTTTATTTCTAAGTACAGCAAAAAAAAATTCAACTACCTTATTCATATATACATATCCATATATAAACTCCTCCTACCTTGATCCTTCTAGAAGTGATGATCACAGTGCGGACGACATTTGTGACCTGGAATGAAGGAGTACTTCTGTATCCCCCTCCGCGTCTGGAGACCAGAATGGATGGCCCCCACATGTCATATTCTGCAGTCGGAGCCATTCATCATAATCTCGCGTTAAGAACTAGCCCCTGCTTTGAAGATTCCTCTGCTACTAAATGGGTCACACTGCAACAAAATTACGAGCTTCAAGAATAGCCTTTTTTGGGGGTTTCTTATCCATTTTTTTTATTTGAACTCAATCTTAGAAGGAACTATTGTTGCTATATATCTTTGGAGCAAGAAACCTTGTTTTTAAATAACTGCATGGTTTTATTCAAATGTTTCAATGGAAAGTTAGAGGGAGTTTTGAAATAATAGCTTTAATCTTGGAGATCTTACGATGAAGAATCTATTATGGAAAAACAATGACTGTGCTTGCTGTAGACAATGACTGTGTTGGGTTCGTTGGGTTAAAACTGACGTGTTGATGAATTTTTGTAAAAAAAATAAGCATAAATGACTCGAAACGTGAAAAAGCTTTGCAGAATATACGTATTATTTTTAATTAATAATTAGAGTACTTGCATGTTGGATTATTTTAACTTTATTTAAAATTCGAACGAAAACAATTTAAAATTGTGTTGTATAGCAGTATTAAAATTAGGATAATTGGATTTCCATGAAACACGAGAAGTTTCTTAAAAGATCTTTTATTTGGGTATGTTGCTTGCTTGAAATCCACAAATCTGAAGTAATCCCAAAACAGTGACGTTGTCTTGCATATTTTTATGTATTTCTGATAATAAAGATGTTTAGAATAATTATTATGTCTTATTGTGAGTGGCAACAGTTTTTTTTTGTACAAAAGAATAATAAGCAATAGAATGTGTAAATGGTGCTGTTGTTTTAAGTGTTTATTTATATTCTGTTTTATGTTTAATTATTTAACAGGGTATTGTCTAAAATGTTTATTTACATAAAAATATGTCATTTTTAAATTTATAAAACAAATAACTTGATTTAGAGTTTTAAAGTTACAAGTGTTTATGACGATTATATTTCAATATTGAGGCTGAGTTAAGGTAGCCTTTGTACATAATACTAGTCAGCATTTAATGCAATATATTATTAATCAATAATAACAAATAATTTATTATTACTGATATATTATTAATAATATGCATCAAATGGATTGAAACAGAGAGATTCGTTCTGAAAGAGATCTTTCTTAACTCTGTACGATTGCAGTTTCTTTGGAAAAAAAACGCGTTGCCTGAGCATTCAATATTTTTGAAATTTTGAAATTCTTAACTCACATTAAAATCAAATAAATAATAGCTCGTGCTAGTCTTAAATTTTTGAAAAACTGAACTGCAAGAAATGTATTATTTATTCAATTACTTAAAGGCATGTACAGTTAGGTGTATAATGCACTCGAAA